>JABSTT010003964.1:7500-25683 GCA_013339685.2 Hyalomma asiaticum | reverse complement strand
GGCGAACCTAGATGAAGCGAGTGACAAAACGTACACCTGCAGACTCTGCACGAAAATATCCGCTCTGTATGCCACTTTAGCACTACAGGAGAAAACAATGAGGGCAGACTTCAACCTGCAAATTAGCTCAATGAAGGCCCAGCGGGAAGAAGCAGAAGCCACAAATAAAAAAGCAATGGAAAAAATCCTACTGGAAATAAACACAGAGCGAGCCCTACGGAAAGAGCTATCAGAGAAACTGATCGCCCTCCAGGCTGAGCTTGAAAAACAGCAAATTAAATCCATGAGATGCCCCTTGACCAACCCTGATGCCATCGACAAACGAACTGATGATTCCCAACCCCGAAACAAAGAAAGCGAGCCTCTACTGCCTGATATAGAGCAAGAAAAACTTGCTAGAACATCAAACAACACAGCGGAGCATGGAGAAACGTCAGAAGACGAAGAAGCAGGCACATGGCTGAAGGTTGGAAGGAAAAACCGCATCGAGAGACCCACAAAGAACAAGCAAACAGTACATAAAGAGACCCAAAAGCCAGCCCTGCAGCAATGGAAGCAATCTGAACATCAATCACAGAACACGCAACCACGACGTAGATACACTGTCTTGCTTGGCGACTCCAATGCTCATCGCCTAAAAAGACAACTCTACAAAGACGTAAGGGACTGGAGACTACGCGTCACAACAAAACCTGGGGCAACAATGGAGGATACCCTTCTCCGTGCTGAAGGTGAGATAAGCAATGCCAACTCATCAGAAACGCAGCTCCAACTACTGCTGCATGTGGGTACTACCGATCTACTAAACGAAGAGCAAAACGGACCCATGGAGCAGTTGAAACAAAAACTGACATCTTGGAGCCAAAGCTCACCCCAGCACCACTATGTCATATGTGCCACTCCAGAGTTGGCAACACGAGGCCAGCGCATGACAACCGCCTGCAAAGAGTGGAACAAGCAAGCCAAAGAATTATGCTCAACGCTTGGCCCAAAAGTAGAATTTGTCCCAATAACAGAGCAGCTTGACGAAAACAGCCTCAGGGACATACATTATACAGAATCAGCCAGCAAGGAAATTGGACACCTATTAGCTGGCAAAATCGCCCATTTTTTAGGGGCCAAGAAAACTCACAACACCAGCTCCCTACAAGCAAGACGGCGATATACAGGACAAGACCAGACTGTGAGAACCCTCGTAGAAGTGATGACAACAGCATTCACACAACTGAGCCAACCAAAACGTCGTCGCTGGTAAAGGACAGCAAAAATGCAACCGCCTTACCACAAATGCAAATCCAGAACAACCCGAACAAATCCAAAAGAAGACGCGTAAGACGAAAAGCACGAAACAATGAAAAAGTTTTCAAAATATGCGTACTCAACATTCAAGGTAGCAACAGTCTCAAATGGGCGGAATTACAACACCAGATGGACAGTGAATGCATAAACATATATGCACTTACGGAGACCCACCTCCGAGACGATGAAAAACCCCTCTTGCACTCGGACCTTGCCTGGCTAGGCGAAAACAGGAAAAAAGGACAAAAACGAGGAGGAGGAGTTGGATTCATAATAAAAGACAGGACCACTGTTGAAGCAGAGAACAAATGCCAAGAACACCTGTGGACTACAGTAACAACTGACAAATGCTACCTCAACATATGTGTTGTCTACATGGCTACCAGCTCAGAACAGCAAAATTGGAATAATGAAATCTACAAATGCATAAAAAAAGACATTGAACAAACCTATAAGAACAAACCAGTCCTTATAGTAGGCGATTTCAACTGTCACATAACAGAACTAGAGGGCTATGAAAGAAATGCAGACGATTTCCGCAAGCTATTAAAACAATGTAACTTACACATAGCCAACCTGGACCCAACGTGCAAAGGAACCTACACATGGTCACGAAGATCGAGCAGGTCGGCTATTGACTACGTCCTCTACAATGACGAGATGACACGACAACACATGCATATAACATCCATGGACATCGACGAGGACAAATACAATAGCTGTGGAAGCGATCACAACCGAATCAGAATATGCCTACAGCAAAAGCAACCTCAGCGGAACTCTACAACAGAGCCCACTCAACCACACTGGAGGGTGAGAGAAGAAGACCACCTCAAAGCATTTGCAGGAGACTTGGAACAGGAGATGCAATGCCCACTGACCTACGGAGAATTCACTGAAAAATGCCTAGCCGTAGCCCATAGAACTATTGGAAAGACAACAGGTAGAAGAAACAAACCAAGGTCCTCACCATGGTTTGACAAACAATTAAAAATAGAGATACAACAACGAAAACAGCTCTCCAGACAACACCGCCGCATACCTGAAGAAAACACAAGCCTAAAAGACGCCATCTGGGAAAAATACTTGGAGCAGAAAGAACGTGTCAAGGTTATGGTTGCACAAAAGATAGATCAAACATTCAAACAGCAAGAAGAACAAATAAGAAGGGAACGTCAACACTACAGCCAAAGGTTCTGGTTATATATCCAAAACCTGGAACCAAGAGACGCCCGACACCAAGCTGTTACCCTCCAAACAAGTGAGGGTTGTATTATCCATACAAAAGAAGCAATAGAACAATACATGGCACTACATTTTAAAAATATACAAGATAAATACCAAAATCAATGCACCAAAATGAATAATACAAAACAATCCCGAACTACACCACCAGAATCCCTGACCTGGGAGATCTCAAAGGGTGAATTCAAGCGACGCATTGGTGGCATAAAAAACCAGAAAGCATCTGGCCTCGATGACATCCCTAATGAATTTCTAAAATCCCTGCGCACGAATGCCAGAGAAGTACTACTCAACTGCTTCAATGACATCCTCACAACAAGAGACATACCAGAAGCCTGGAAAGAAACTCGAATAAGACTTATCCACAAAGGCAAAGGGAAGTCAGAAAATGACATCAATGCCTATCGTCCAATAGCAGTGCTCAGCAATGTTTTGAAACTCTTCAACACAATTCTCAATCGCAGATTGCAAAACTACTGTGAAAGAAACAATATTCTCAGCGAATCACAAAATGGCTTCCGACCACACAGGCGTACAAGTGACCACATCTTCACTCTGACCCAAGCTATAGAGATGAAGCACAAACAAAAGTCGCAACTGTATCTCGCCTTCTTGGACCTGGAAAAGGCCTACGATTCGATACCTCATGCCAAACTATGGAGAAAGCTTGAAGACGTGCCTTTGGAAGACGATTTTATTGAGCTCCTAAAAGAACTATACACAGATTGTACAGCAGTATATGAACTCCATGGCTACAAATCTGAAAAAGTAAACCTGAAAGCTGGATTAAAACAAGGGTGTCCATTATCACCAACCCTATTTAACATCTACATAAATGACCTACTAAGAGCACTAAATGACGAGGGACCTGGACTGAGGCTTTCCACTATAACTACAGACCACAAAGAAATATACACAAAAATTACATGCTTGGCATTTGCAGATGATATTGTACTGCTCGCTGAATCGGTAGCAGATTTACAAGACCTGCTAAATATCTGCTCCCGAGTTGCAACTGAGGACCACCTGAAATTCAATACAGAAAAGACGCAATGGATGGGTCTCAATACTGACTCCGAGGAGGCAACATTCACACTACAAGGGAAGCCTATAAAGAGGACTGCAACTTACAAATACCTCGGAATTGAAATATCAGACAAGAAAGACTACCTCCAAGACCAAGCCAACTCAGTAATAAAAAGTTCAAACCGTCTCAAGGGAAGAGTATGGCACCTATCCCGACACTCGTACAATCCTTACTCTGTGGGCCGAACTCTGTGGAAAACACTCGCCGTACCAGCAACAACATACGCATTTGACGCCATCACATACCCTACCCAAATTATGAAATGTCTAAACAGACACCAAAACGAACTCGGACGATGGCTTCTGGGAGGAAATTTTTGCACAGCAAATGCTGCCGTAACAGGTGAAATGAGTTGGTCATCATTCGACATTCGAGAAGCGAGATCTAAACTACAATACAGGGGCAGATTGAAATTTTTACCGGAGACAAATTACAGCAGCCGCATTTACCTCCATCTGCGCTATAAAGGCATCAAGACTCGCTGGATGCAAAGACTTGCGTCCCTTGAGTCAAAGCTTGGACCAAATCCAAACCTCCAAAACACAAAAAACGAAAGAGAGTGGTGCAAAGAGGTGTGCAAATGGGTCACGCAGACAAGTACACACATCTGGCACACAACGACAAGGAAGAAAAACAGTCTGTCGTACTATGCGGACCACAAACTCGAACCGTGCACCGAAGCGTACTACAGAGGGGATAGATCAAGTGCACTGCTCTTCCAGGCCCGTACAGGATCGCTGGCAACTCAACAGAGACTACATGAATTGTTTGACTCTGATCCGTCGTGCCGCTTGTGTGGTGCGCCTGAAGAAACTGTCGCCCACATTTTACTGGCCTGTCCACGCCTCCACGACCAACCCCGCACATCGTCAAGCCTCGCGGAGCTCTTAGGTTTGGCCGGCCAAGCAGAGGAGGCCTGCTTGGATCGTGTCAACTCCACGAAGAACTTTTTGCTGCGGTGGGAACGCCTGTGCAGGCAGACCGAGTCCTCATCGGCCAGGAAAACGCCCCCCACGCTTCCTCCGACAACAACGTGCACCGGAACTCACATTGGCACTGGCGGCAAAGGTGTCGGAAGTACCAGCCAGCCACACAGGTTATGAAGAAAAAATGCAAGAGAAAAGGAAGAAGAAAACACTGCTTAAAGCTATCCTTCCGCAATGTACACAACCCATGCATTACCAGCTGACGTCCAAGGTGGATTGGCTTGGCTTGACCTGACTCCAACTGAATAACCTGTGTGTGTGTTGTGTGTGCCAGTGCGCTTGTGTGCTTGTGAAAACTGTGTTTTTCTTTTTGCATGAACGAAATACCGGAACGAAGAAATGTATATATATATTTTTCCTGTGGCGTTTTCAACGTCTGCCCTGTGTCAAAAGGGATTAGGAACTCTGACTTTACTTTACTTTACTTTACTTTACTACGTAGACGGGAAAATGTACACGAGGTAGGGCGCGAACATTCGAATGCAATTTCGTGGGTTTCTCGGTGCAATGCCAAGTGTCTGTTTTAGCGGACTCCGGCACCTGGCTCAACACTAGCATGACCCCCCTAGGTTTGAAGAACCGGAAAAAAGAGAAAGTGGAAAGGAATGAAGAAGAAAAAAAGAAAGCAACAAGAAAAAGAAGGCCTTATAAGCACTGCTGCTGTCTGGTGCCCTACAGTCACCCCTGAAGAAGGGTCCGAGTGGGGCCCGAAACGACGGGTTCTTTGTCATCTTTAGGAGCAAATTTTACTTTTGATGATTATAATTTGGTTGGTGTCCCCCTTTTTTTCACCTTTAATTTCGCGGGTCTGTTGTAGAAAACGACGTTTTTAATTTCGTATCTTATGTATCATGATACACTGCGCAATACTCCTTTAAAGGAGTACTGACACGAATTTTTGACGTTCTCGTGTTGTTGCTGTAAATGAAAGCACTGGCGTGGAGAACCCCAAAAGGAGCATCACGGTCCCTCGCAACGCAATGAATATAGTTTTAATACAGTTGCCTCAAAAGCCCACTTTCGGTTTTGATTTCGAGAGGGAGGCTTCCTAGTGACGTGTCAACATAGTCGGACGGTCGTCTAAGTCACGTAGGGACAGCAATTCGTAATAGCGTTGCTGCAACTGTGTTTGTGGTGAATTACACGTAGGACACGCGAAAAACGACCATTTCACGGTCGTCCAGCAATTCTGACAGCAATGCCGGCGATTTTTAAGAGACAGTTTCATACGTCATCATAGTGTCCATTGCGCTGCGGCTGACTTGCAGTGCCAGGCGGCAAGAACTTTAAAACCAAACTAAAATATTTTGTACGAGTTTCCTGGCTTCCATGTGCGGAGGGCGTTAACAATACATGGCTAGAAAACGAAAAATGTATATTTTGCGCCGCCGCAAAATCGCGTCAGTACTCCTTTAAGCGGCGTCCCGGACGTTTGCAATTCTCTAATTTCTTTTATGGCAGCATGCAAAATTGATACCGTAGTTGTGTATAAAAGCGCGCACACAGTTTCGGACCACGATGCGAACAGGCGGATGAAACCTGAAACGTCCTAAAGCAGTGTGAAATATCACTGAATGGAGCAATAATAAATATTCCGTATTCAAGCGAATCGTTTACTGCCAGACTTGTGTTTCTGCCTTTGGAAGTTTCGGCGTTGGCTTCCGAAATGCGCCCAAGTTTCCCGAAAAAAAATGGTTACCAGGCCGGCCCAATCTGTATAATAAGGTCTCTCTACCAGGCAGGGGATCCGTACCACGCACAGCTGGGTGGTGAGACCAGGTCACCATGAGATTCAGGTACTGTTGGTTAAAGCCCCTTGATGTTGGAAAGTAGCGACACTCCTCCACACGCGCGCTTTCCTCCTCAGTCCTCCTCGGATTTCTTCCGTCCCCGCGCCGGAGCGGTGCGCACGGCACGCTGAACCCTCCAGTGGCGCGTTGCAACCGCATTGAGATGTATTGCGCACGCTTGTTTACTCGGCCCTTTGAAGCGCCAAATAGGAATTTATCCCTTGTGGAACTGGCGTGAGGATAGTATGCTTCCAGTATAACTTCATGACAGATGTTTTTGTTTCGGGACGCTTCGGTTAAAAGAAGTGAAAGCGCACCGAAAAAAATGAGTACCTGCCAGTGGCTGCGCGGTTTGCCTCGCCGTCGTCCGTTGGGCTATCCTTACGTTGACGAATGCAATGCAAGCAGCGTAGAGTAGACAGGAGAATGTGTTGCATGTAAGTGGTTACCGAATAGATTAAATAAATATCTAACGAAGAACAAATAGTTTATTTAAAGTGAATTTCCCGGCACAGGCGGGCCGAATGCCTTTCTATCAAAGCCACTGTGCAAAACACATGCTGTGTTTTCGAAAAAGCCTATACAGAACGCAGGTGCCTATACTTTGTCGTGGCTAAAATGCAAGCGCAACACGCACGCACATGCCAACGCATGCGCACATATGCACATGCATATACATACACTCGCTGGAACACGCGCACATGAACATTCGCGAACGATTACACGTGCGCGCGCATACGAAGGCACGGGTGCACGCGTACACACATACGCAGACACACACTCAAAAATACACACATGCGCATGCGACCACATGCGCACAGGTACTCGCACATGAACACGGTGCACAAACGCAAATACATATACGCACAGGCGAACACGGACACGCGCCCGTAATACACGTACACGTGCGAACACACGCAAAAATACGCACGCGAGCACATACAGCCACACGCACATAGTACACGCAGACGCGGACACGTACGACACATGCACGTACGACCACATGCACATAGATACAAACATCCACACGCATGTGTCCACACACATGCGACTACCACATACATACACACGCGTATGTCAACACACATGCGACAAGCACATGCCTACACACGCATATATCAACACACATGCGACAAGCACATACATACACACGCTCGCACATGGATACATACATACGCACGTGCACAGATACCACCACGCGCAAACACATACATACATACATACATACATACGCAGACACACACACAATAAAAGCACGCACATACATACATACGCGCATACATTATACACGCGAGAACGCGCACACACGGACACATACATGCGAACATGTACACAAAAACACACGCAGATTTACATGCACACAAGACGTGCGCGAACACGCGCACACATACAGACGCGTTCACACATGCTATCGCAAGCTCACACATACATATACACAGGCACAGACGCGCGCGCACACACGCGCACAATTACGAAGCAGAAGTTACAGGCACTTAACTTATGAATGAGATCATTTGAAAACTAGCGCATGCACGAGAACACTGTCCAATGCACGAAGTCAACAAAACATATAAGCGTTCTCTACTGTAGTGAACGAAGAGTCCGGGTATGTAAGGTACATTGAAATATCCATGCAACTTCACCAACGTCCTAAGGAAAACTGTAACAGTAAACTCGCACGGAACTGTGTGCTTAGAAGGGGGACATGCTTTTCCCCGACATTTTGAAGCTACTGCTTCCGGCGCACAACATTCAGTTGTCCTCGAAGGATCGAAAATCATGCTAGCCCTTTCTCTGGCTTACTGCTGCATTGAAACGAATGGAAGCAAGAGATTTCCACAGCAAACGAAGTTCACACCGCTATAGAAAGGCGGAAACACTTGCGAAGCGCACGTTAGAAGCCGCAGGGCGACCACCGCTGGGCAGGCGCATGGCGGGTGAGGGAAACAAGAAGCGCGCGAAAACAAGTTGTGCGTCGCTTTTGTGACGTCAAGGTCACCTGACTGTGCGCCGCAGCCACTCAGCGTTGCGGATGCGCTGGCTCCGCGAACGAGAGGGAGAAAACGAGGAGGTTGACGGCTCCGGCGAGGGTGTCGCGGCGTTGTTCAAAGAGTGGCGGTACTTTCCAACATCAAGGGGCTTTACTGTTGGTTAGACTTACGCGCCCTCTATTGCAGTGATTAATATTCACAAACAAGTTAGTGCAGCGCAAGGTATGCGCCTGTGACATGTTCAAGTGTTACAGGCGCGTGTGCAACACATGCTCTCTAGCTAATGAATACCTTTGAGTTTTGGCGAAGGGAGGAAAGAAGCAGAAATAAATAAGGAAGGGAACATGTCAAGGGAAAGAAAGGAAGGAACAAAATAAGAGTGAAGAGACAGTGGAAGAAAACAAGCAGGAAAGAGTGATGAAGCAAACAAGGATGGTATCCCAGACAACACATGGACGTCTTAAGGGCTGCGAGAAGATGTCCAACTTGGGAGGTAGGGACGTCCCATGGGATGTCCCATATACCACAGAAAGACATCCCAAGTGATGCAAAAAGAGATGTTTTTGGGATGTCCCGGACGGCGAGGTTGTGGGAGGTTATTGGGATCTTATTATTTTTTCTTTCTTTGTGAGACTTATTGATTTCTCGCATGCCGGCAGTCGTTCACTGACCACAGAATTCTTTGGAGCCCCCCCCCCCAAAAAAAAACACCCAAAATAAGGTGAATACCACGATTATTTATTGCACAGCAGTAGTCCGGTGTAAGTATCATATGTGTAGATCTCCCACACGTCCTCCGTTTCCGCCACCAGTGGTCTTCATTGCTGGACTATTGCCAGTTCTGCAGCACAGGTGAACGAGGACGCGGATGGCCGAGATTGTTTCTTCTGTGTTCTGCGTTTCATTATCAAATAAGGCAGTCTGCGTAAAAGAAAAATATGTCACGAGAGTGATGAAAATGCATTGCGGCAGTAATACAACCAATGCAAATGTTAACGTTGTAACAATACTCAGCACACGACCTACCATGGGCCACGCATGTATACCATCCATGTCCCGTACCCGTTGCTTCCGTGAGCAAACACTACAGAAGGGGCAACAAACAAAATGTGAGGAAGCTGCTAAGAATGTAATAACTGAAATGGTCTAAGCTTACCTCAAATGTTATGAACTCAGGCTGGATCGCCGAATATTCCAAAGACGCTGGACACACCAATAAATAAGCTGGTGACAATCTAAGTACCACGCACATCAGACCACGTGTGGTGACAAACTGCACAAACAGCTTGCAGTGGCTAAGGGTGTCGGCCGTGAAGGCTCTTGCCAAAGTGCACGTATTTGAAAAAAAATTAATTGCACATTTGTTACCTCTGACCAATATCAGTGCATAGACTTTTTTCGGCGGCATGTCTCTTTTATAGCAAAGCTTATTTACAAATTATTTTACCGCTTCAAATACAACTTTTCGGAAGGTTTGTTTGTATACGAAATCCAAGACGTTTAAGCCATTTCCTGTTTTGTGTCCGCGTTACCGCGTATGAGCGAAGTCAAAATGTGGTGGTACTATGGCTCTGCAGACTTCGGTGTTCCCGTGTGGTGATCGGAAAATGACAAATCAGCACAAGAGGCCTGCACTTCAGAATATTAAAGGGACTGTCTACCACTCGGAAATTTTAAGATTTTGGTAAGATTGGGCAGATCGTGCGTCATATTTACGGGACCGAGCACGCTTTCACCCCACAAAAAAGGGATTAGGTTTTTAATTTTGCTCTGAAAGAGGTGCAAAAAACGCCGCTAGCGACACCCAACAGTGTGTTCGTCATTTTCCAAGTGTACGAGAACCAGCCCGCGCAGGCATATATGTTCTGCTGAAGAACTATTATGTATGTCTTACAAGCGTACTTCACCCTATGAGACACCTTGTTATAGCGTGAAAGAGCAATTTGCTCTTTTTTTCGCTGCTTTCGGGGTGGCGCTGCCTTCGAATTCGTCTGCCTGCATAGGCGCGTAGTACTGCGTTTGTCATGCATGCGGCGCTACATGTCCGAGGCGCACCCCCACACGCCGACTTTCCCTCACCCCTCCTCCTCCTCGTCACCTCTGGAATGTCGACCCTGAAACCGATTCCTGTTGAGAAGCCTCACGCGCAGAAAAGGTTTCCAGGGACACGACGACGCATCATGCGCGGTAACCACTGTTGCTGGCATGCCTACACTAGGAAAGGAGCGACTTCGTAGATAAAAAAATTGTGTTTTAATAATTTCTATTCAGTTTCTGGAGAAACCACTGCACGCTGGGTCACTTTGAAAGGTACGCTTTCTATTGAGCCAAAAAACCGGAGAGTGATGAAGGACGGTAGACGGTCACTTTAATTCACTACTTTCGAAGAAATAACAAAATTATAACCGGCGCCCTCGATCACCGCTGACTACAAACGCGCGCGCTTCATTAAGTAAATACCGGTATGCATTATTAAATTACCGGGCTATCTGACGTTGTACCGAAATAATCAAATAGTGGCACTTGCTGAAAGGCACTAATTTGAAGTCCTAATAAAGGCCAACCATGGATGTATTTGGGATGATCCCTAAGTACATGTCCCTTGGACGCTTTTTGGACATCCCAACATGGTGTGGGATGTTGGTACATTTCTGGGACGTCCCTGGGATGTTGTGTGTTGTCTGGAGAAGTAAAAAAAACAAGCACACTGCGAGTTTTGTTTGCCCCCATTTTGCCGATAGGAAAAGGTTCCTCTATTTTTGGACGTTGAGTTATTTCTGCCGGTATTAGTTTAATCACGATAGTTGCGAAGCAAATAACAATGCAAAGGAAAAGATGTGGGCTTATTGGCATTAATTTTCACTTGGTAATAGTGGAGCACCGAAGGAGGACATGCAGATAGGAGACAGCTAGCACTACTTTTTTAGGGGCGAAGCTCCTTATGGCGTCACCCGTTCGTCCCCGTTGTCGTTTGTTTGTAACCACCACTCGTTGAGTCTACAATCCGGCCATAGATGGCGCTACTTGTACTATATAACGAATGCATATACGCTGAGAAATGCAAAATCGCCCCACACTAGAGGGCGTTTTGTAGCAAAAGATAATAATAAAAGGTGAGTTTTATGAACACAGGATTTACGTCACACGTAGGGAAGGAGAGACGATCGCGCCACTGCGATAGCGTGTTCTTCGGCGGCGTTCTGGCGCGCGCGCCAACAGAGGCTCGTCGACGGAGGATGGACAAGGCTGCCGAGCGGCGTGCGCGCAGGGCGGCTCGCGCTCGAAGAAGCGACCCCGCCGTGCGGGCGCGGGAGGCCTAAGCTAGCCGTGATTCTGCGCGGCGGCGCCGCGAGGACCCTGCAGTACGAGCGCGGGAGGCCGAAGCTAGCCGTGATTCTGTGCGGCGGCGCCGCGAGGACCCTGCAGTACGAGCGCTCACGTTACTCACGAGTTTCATTGAGGTGTGTGGCGAGGTATCTTTAATACATAAGAGCTTCGTCCACTCTTCATCATTCACCCCGTGGATATGCTGTCATTTTTTTTACAAGAGTATGGTATAGATACACTCCATTGCAAGCCGGCACAGAATACCCTACACTACTGCGAAATGGTACAGTCACGCCTCAACTTCAGATGCACGTGTTCTATCTAAATGATATACTAGCTGCTGAGTGAAATGTGTAGTCTGTATTTTGGACATTTTCTCCACTGCATGCATAACCTCTCTTGTTCACGGCAACGTGTTTAGTGACACGAATAGATAAAGTGTATGAGACTTTCTCTGGCGCAGCATTAGCACTGCGTAGCTATATTGATTACAGTAGAATCAAGCTATATTAAAGGGTCCCTGAAACGTTGTTCTGACATTGCGTCACTGATTAGGCAACACAATTGTAGAATCATTCACACCATAAAGCGAAGCACCATGCGCTAAGGCAGCTATGGGCTTATTTCTGTCGCCTTCCTCCTTACCACTGCTGTTCCTCCTCAACTCGATCTGCTGCGGAATGCGTGCTAGCGACGACAGCGCCTCCCGCGTGAGCCGCTATGCCGAGCCCTCCGTGGCGACATAGCGCCTCGATATCCTTACTGAGGTCGCCCGCCTCGGCAGTGCTAGCCTCTCTAATAGAGCGCCGGCGACTCGTGCGTTCGCCGCCAGATGCCGCGACAATACCGTTGGCTGAAAGGAAGGAGCACGTTGTAGAAGCACGTTGTCGCAGTTAGGTTGGGAAAATTACGTGCACGTGATGGCTAGGGGCCAATCAGCAACCTCCCATTCCATCAGTCTTTGGCGGGGGCGTTTGAAAACGCCTTTTGGCGAGCCGCTGCGATCTTCACACAGCTCACGTCTACATGTTTTCCTTTCCGATGTATGCCACAAATATGAAATTTATTATAATGCAAAATGCACCTATTTCAACTAATGTGCCGCTTTTAAATTTGCTTTGCAACAGAACCTTTACTCATGTTTCTTTTTTTTCCCTTGGGTATCTAAAACGACACGAAGCCAAGATCTCGGGGATGAATATTGAACATAGATTCATTATATAGTGAAAAGGACAACTTTTATTTGTGATTTTCTAAAGTAGTGCCCGATTATGAGATGTTTCTGGCATTTCTTGAATTTCTGCGTTTGTTCATGAGTCGCACATAAGTTGCATACAACTATAGTATAGTGCTGATGTGCTGCACAGCTGTGCTAACTTTTCACGCCTTTTCCCGAAGGTTCCACCCTTGCCGAAGCTTTTCCACTACGACGATGCAACACGAGAATAGCATATTATCAATTACAGAGTTCACAAAATAAATGAAATAGTGCTTTTCTCTATAAACCTCTCTTGTTGTGTTATTTGTTTTGTTTAGAACGCATTAATAGAAAGTACAGAGGATCCACTTAGCCTCACTTATTACTGTGCTAATAGAGCTTTCGCGTATGCATGAGAGGCACATTTAGACAATACTGTTGGTCCATTTCATAGTGTCTTCGAAAATGACTTCAAAGCCCTTCGAAAATGTGAAAACAAGAAATAGAAATTTTTGCAAACCAAACGGCGCGACACACGTGGTGTAAACACTAGAAACACCATAATGGCTGTGAACGGTCGCGCGAGGGGTTTTCCGATGGCGGGGCCTACAAACGCCAAAAGTCTGAATGCCCGCAACATCGGCCAATGCTACCTATCCAAATCCGACCCATTCTGGCTGGCCTAGTTCCGCCCACGCTGGCTGGCCAAGTTCGACCCATGGTGGCTTCGCCACAGTGGAGCCATTCTGGCTGGCCATGATCGGGCAGATATGGGTGAAAGTAGCGCGAGCGCGATTTGCCGACTTAGGCCTGATATCGCTGCCGACTTTGGCCGACTTCACGCCTATATCAGTCCTGTGTTGGCGTGCTGCCTGGGTTTTCTTTTGAATTAGCGTACACACACACACACACACTTACACACACACACACTTACACACACACACACACACACACACACACACACACACATATATATATATATATATATATATATATATATATATATATATATATATATATATATATATATATATATATATATATATATATATATATATATAGTTTGAACTGAGTGCATTATCAACATGTGAACGACTACTGCGTGATTCACGTAGATTAACTTTTCTGCGGCCTGCCAGTGCATGCCGCAGTAAACTCGAAAGTTTCTAGCAATGCGCGTGATATTGCAGCATATGTGCACTACGAATCTTGAAAGGGTATTACCTTCGCGGAAGCCCAATCACCTCAACGTGGTCACTTGATAAGCTGATGGTGAAGCCAACCGGGCCCTTCAGATACAGTCTGGTAACGCCCGCTACGTGAAAAAGAAACGAAACAACACCAACGTTCTGGCTTCCACAGCAATAAGGACTCCCGGGTGGCACTTCGGGATTACCCTAGGGCAAGGCGAACTCCCCACGTGACGTCAAACCAGTGTATAGCTTCGTTTAAACTTCTGGGTAACAATGAAGTGCTTGGACGAATTGTGCTGCCGTCTTCTGAGCCTGTCAGGGGATGTATTGCAACATCTGGACGATGAAGATTCTCTCGACCTTCCGAAAGTAAGAGGCAAATCAATACTAGAAGCGGTGAGCTCCATCCGCGCCCATGTAGAATCCATCGACGAACCGCATGAACGTATGGAGTGCATCGCCCACATATACTGCTGCCTGGCGGGGCAAGGCCTCATACGCCCCTGGGTGCTGTATCGTGGGAATACCTGCATGAACGCAGGTGTTATAGTTGCCAATATCTTGAACGAAATGGACGGTGCCCACAAAGGAGCCTTCTACACCAAGTCGATGACGTCGTTCACGTGCACCTGCTTGATGGCCTCTTCAAGGGTCGGGACGTCATCTTACGAGCCATACTTCTTCTGCACCTGGGGTTTGCTTTCTTACCTGGCAGTGTACCAAGCACCTGAGGGCCATTCTTTGTTACTAAGGCGTGCTCTCTCTCGGGTGCTTGGAGGAGAGCCAAATTCATCCCACTTGGGTATTTATGGAAACATGCACGACGCCATGGCTGCGGCCTCCCAGTTATTTTCTTGATGCAGCTACGAGCCTCTGCGTCCGTGGCCCATGACAAGCGTGTCCTATCTATCGGTAGGTGGCTGCCTTTTCCTATACAGTAAGTTGGCTCGCGAATGTGCTACTCTATTACGTCGTACCAGTAGCATAATAGTTCAGACTGATAGATTTAAGGGTTTTACGTCCCAAAACGGAGGCGTGCATATTTTCCACCCGCTTAAACACGCAGCGTTGTTCGCGGAAAGAGAATTGCCCTTAGGCATATCGTAAGACGCCGTAGTGGAGGGCTCTGAAAATATCGACCATCCGGTGGTCTTTAACATGCACTGATATCGTACAGCACACGGCCCTCGCCATTTCGCCTCCGTCCAAATGCAGCCGCCACGGCTGGGAACCTTGAGACGGGGAGCCGAGTGTAATAAGCACTAGGCCACCGCGGTGGGGTCATTTATGCTGCAATAAGTTAATGAAATTACTCGAGAAGGTTGGTTTCTTGCAAGGTAGCGGAAATATTTGGCTACTTCGCGATGCCAGAATTAGTCGTACAACTACAAGATCACAAATAATCCTGAACAACGTACTGGAATTCTTGGCAACTACTGTTCGCGGCTTGTTCCATGGGAAATAAGCGATGAAAAGTATAGAAATGCTAAGGATTTCTTACGCTGATCGCGCGATTCTAGGGAAGTAAGAATATTATATTGTTTCGTGAATTTATAAGTATGATCCTTTAAATTGATATCTCTGCAATACTTTGGAACACTTAGTAGTCTGACAGGCCTTGTATGTGTGCTTATGGCGGACCTTTTATATATTTTGATGTTTTTATTGTGAATACCTAAATCGTTGTGACCCTGCAGTAGAGCGCTTGTCTTCAGAATTACGAGTGCTGACCCTTCCACCCTCCCATTTTACTTTTATATCGATTCCTGATGCAGTCCTGTGGCGATTGTAACATGTCTTCTGACACGTTTTTTTTTCTTTCTTTTCAGCATAAAGACACCGTCACATGAAGGAAAAGGTGACGTAACGGAAATTTCTTTTGACGAAGAAAACCCAAACTAGATCATGAGGTTAAAATGTAATAACCATGGTGTATTAAGGAAGAAAACAATTGATACGAGGCGATTTAGTGCAAATAACTGTTTACAGCATCGCCCTCTGTACGCTGCGAAAGCAGCTTGAAAAGATTGTGGGACAAGTGTGTTTGATTTTTGTTAACCCTGAGTTTATCGCCTGCGAGCTATAACGCGCATGTGAACAAATGAAGGCGTGTACATTTTCCATCCACTTGAACATGCGACGTCATGCGCGAAACGAGAATTGCTCTTATGCATCAACCGAATAAATGAGATTTTATATGTGCTATAGCAGTGTGGTGGTTCTACATTTGTTAATATTTATTGCGACAAATCGTGTTTAACCGTTGCTGCCAGACTGTCAACTTTCTACGATGTCATCACACGTGATCGACGTGGCCAGATATGCGTTTCAATTAGAAATAATTTTCAGAAGTCACCCATTTTACGCTGCCCTCAATAGATAGCGATGCACCATGCGCGCGTGTTCGCACGCACACGTTTATATTGGTACTGCTGTTCCGGCCGGCCCAGTGAGCATCAAGGGTTCTATTCGACAAGCAGAACAAGGCAGACAGTGAATCATCGGTAGCTATTTTGCTAATACAACAAAATTTCGGGGGTTAATTGAACACATACGTCAGCGAATAGAATTTCACTTGAGAATTCAAGGCGCAAGTCACCGAAGTGCACTGCCAGTATGCGACCATAGTAGCGTTCCATACGCGCATGCGCTTCGAAAGTTGCACGAAAGAAAGCTATATTACGCTATTGTTACATTGCATTATGCGTACGTGCATAGCTTCGCGCCATGAGAGAATGTGTGCTGTCGTAGCGCGAAGCTATGCAATTGCGCATAGCTTCGCGAGACACTGCGCCTGTCATATCGACACACACTGTCTTTGTCTTGCGAACGCCGCACGTTCGGCATTTGCATGAAAGTACACCCGCACTTTCGGAGACGAATACTAATGCTCATTATAGTTTTTGTGATACGCGGAACGTTATGGCTGGCAGAAAATGCTTCGAATTTAAAAGTAACGAAACCGACATGTAACCGCAGTGTGCCCGCCACTATTAACTCCCGAAGTCTCAACTGATTTCACGTGTGTTAAGCTACCTGTTTTGTCTCGATAAGATTATTAAGATCTGTGTGATTGGCTCGAAAATGGCTTCTACGAATCATCCACATCAGTGTTGGGCCGCTTTGTGAGCTCGAGGTCGTGGGCTAGAATCCCAGCTATCACGGCCGCATTTCGATAGGTACCAAAGTGCGAAAAACGATCGTGTACTTTGGTTCAGGTGCGCGTTAAATAACCCCAGGTGGTCAACTATACCTGAGGACCTCGGCTACGGGGCGTGCCTAACAGTCATAACTGATTTTGTATCTAAAACTCAAACAGCTGATAATAATTCAGGGATGCGTATATATATAAGCAATACAACAACATGCACCTGCACGCGCACTTGTTTTCGTTTGTTTACCGGGGATACCTTTACCAGTTTCTTGTGATGCGCAGCGCAGGCAGCGTTTATCTTCCACAGCACTGCTTCGGGAACGGTGGCGACCATTCAGACAGACTTTGCATGCGCGACGCCCACATTTAAATGTATTCTAGAACATAATTGATAATACCCGAACGCGCTGTGGTGAATGTATAGAGGCTGACTCATTTCGCCGCTGGCTAGCTTTTACCATCGACCGGCGACTGTTCACGCAGTTGTCACCTTGCTGTGTGATTTGCTTTTCTTCGGTGGCCATAACTTCTCCCAACAAACACTTGGACTGGCAACGCTTTAGAGCGCTGCGTCCTTCAACGTGGCATGTTAGCTTCAATGATACTGATTTCCAATCACCAATTAATAGTTTTCGTCGAGTAACCGTCGGGAAAACTTTTTCTTGTGTTTCAGCCAATACGGATTTTCATGGGTCTTGGTGTGGTAAACGCTCCTTCGAATGATGTCATCACAGCAAGTGACGTATGTAATAAGTGCTATCGTATTAGTTGATAAATACTTAGCCCGACACTTCGAACTTGATGGACAGCTGAAATAGGATGTCCTCCTTGCAAAACTGACTTCTGATAGCCACAGGTATAGGGTGCCACAAGCAATTTGCAGTGCGCACACGTAATACGTTGCTGTTTTGGA
>JABSTT010003964.1:0-5000 GCA_013339685.2 Hyalomma asiaticum | reverse complement strand
GCTTTCGAATGTAAATGAGTGTAAATGAGTAAATGAGTAAATGTAAATGAGTAAATGAGGCACACACGCGTGGGTTCATTGTGTGAAAAGTGACAGTGAGTGATGTAGTCATAATTAAATGCGAAGCATTTCAGGCTCTCGTAATTTGTGCACCTCCATCACAAAATAAACATCACCATTAATTCACGTCCCCAAGAGTGCGCGTGCACAACTTCTATGCAACATCCAATGTGCGGCGTTTACACGAACTCTTCTTTTTTCCCTTGGGCACATGACCTCAGCCCACTACTATACACTGTCAAAACTGCAGCTGGCGGGCGCACATGTTCAAGCAGACGAAAATGAGGACAAAGACAGTGTGCGTCGATCTCTCAGGTGCACAGCGTCTCGTAAAGCTATCCGCTTGTGCATATATAGCTTCGCACCACGACAGCATGCGCCCTCTCATGACGCGAAGCTATGCACAAACGCATGTGTAGTATAGCAAAGGGATGGGACGGCCCCAAGCCTAGTCCGCCGCGGTGGTGTAGTGGTTAAGGTACTCGGCTGCTACCCAAAAAACGTGGGTTCGATCCCGGCCGCGGCGGTCGCATTTTCGATGGAGGCGAAAATGCCAGAGGCCCGTGTACTGTGCGTTGTCAGTGCACGTTAAAGAACCACAGGTGGTCTAAATTTCCGGAGCCCTCCACTACGGCCTTTCCTCTCTATCTCTTTCCCTCCCCTTCCCCCCCCCCCCCCCTCGGACGCTTAGCCGTGCTCCCTGCATGGGCTGCAGAAATTAGCGTCCTTTCCTAACTGAACCACAATCATCATCATCATCATCCCAAGCCTAGGCCACGCGTTCCACGTCTACATGTAAGGAAAAACTAGCAGAGATGGCAGTAAACGACTTGTCCTCTAGCGTCTTCCCCTATAAGGGTTTAATATACTCCGATCAAGCGAAATGAAAGGTTTACTTCGCTTGCGCGGAGTTTTGTAGGGATTGTTGGGAGTATATATTTACATTCATAGAGGATCATTTGCGGGTAGCTATGGGAGTATATGTTTACATCTATCGTGGAGCTTTCGCGAGTTGTTATGGGACTATATGTTAAATGCGTCTAGGGGGTATTGCTGAAGCCAGCCAAGCCTAGGCATGGTCCGGGACAATTCCTTGGATAATGTTGTTTGTCACAAAATAGTGCCTATTTCGAAGTGAAACCCGACGTCGAAAAGCCAAAACAACAAGAAAAGCGGCGCCCGGAGGAGGCGCCGAAAGTCACGCCGCGTCTACAAAAGGCGAGAATATTGTGGAAGCTTTCTTATCGCGGCGAGCGCGCGCAGGGGACAGACGTAAGGAGAGAGAGGAGGCGAAGAGTACACACCGACGCTCCTCGCACAGTGAGAGAGAGAAAGAGGCGCCGCCCAAGGTAGAAGGGCCTAGAATGGGCGAGAAGGTTCCCAACTTTGTGTGTGCTTCGAGTCACGTGGGCCCGCCGAACCTTCTATCACTGCTTCCCAGGGCTATATAAGCAGTCGGACACGGGCCGCGGGAGTAGAGTAGAAGAGTTGCAAGTAAGAAGAAGCAAGAGGTCGTGCGTGACTCAGTCGACGTTCCACGAGCCAGCTGACAAGCCACCTGCAAGCTTCGAACTGAGAAGACGCGGAATGTCTTGGTGAATAGGACTCTTTTGTGTTTTGTTCTTTGTTGCAGTGCATGAGCTTGTTCGTGTTGGTTGGCCTTGTGTAACTTTGCGACCCATCTGTGTTTGAGTTTGTAAAGCCGTGTTTGAGTACGTTTTGTGTAACTGCCTGCTTGATGAGAATATATTTGTTTTGTTTGATTACCCTTGGCGCTTTGAACCACTGCTGGCGTTTTGCTAGTGTGCTGAAGGGGACCAAAAACCTTATTGTCCAAGCTTTCGTGGGATATTTTTCGGGGAACCTAAGCCTTGGTTGTTGGAATTATTTCCGGTGATCGCGTCCTGTACGTCATAACACGGGTTTGGTGACATTGCTATTATTGGGTGTACCTGGGTAAAGTGGGTATCCTGTTGGTCCTATAATTCTTAATCCGGTCGATGACATTGAAGTTTGTTTTTCGGTAATTCTAGTTTCTCCGAATAAAATCTTAATTATCTCTGAAGCCTAAAACCACGTCCACAGTCGCTGGGAAGTGGTGCCCCGGTCTGTTCAGAAATTATTTCCTATTCTTGCATCAGTGTGGCAGTCTGTTCGGTGTGGGGTATTCGGCTTTTGCCGGAGGAGTAGGGCGGTCCAGTGAGGTTCAGAAGAGAAAAGAGCTTTGACACGTTTTCACAGAACACTGATCGGCCGTTGAAAACTCACTGTGCACTCACGATTAAAAAATAAAGTGGTGTTTTACCCGGACGCACTAAACAGACGCGTGAGAACGCACGGACAGAATTACCAACCCACGATTCGTCGTAGCAACCAATGCACTGGAGCACCACACGGAGGCATTAAGCAGACGCGCGCACACACACACGTCCCACCGACGCAAGCGCGTCGTTGCCGAAAATGGTTGCTAAAATTCCCATCTCGGCTAATTTTTGCTTACAGTGTACCAACATTAGCGTACTCCAAAGTTTTCCCTTGAAGGACAGCTGTTTCCTGAGGCCCGATATGCAAATGTTCTAATTTTTGCTTACAGTGTACCAACATTAGCGTACTCCAAAGTTTTCCCTTGAAGGACAGCTGTTTCCTGAGGCCGGGTATGCAAATGTTGCACACATTTTCTGATTATACGCTGAGTGGTACATGTGTTTCTGCTAGCGAAAGGCCAAAGTACTTAAACGTTTCAGCTGCTGGGACGGCAGAACTATGAATGTAGTGTGCCCACATAATAACACGTTTTCTTCCCTAGTGTAGTTTCCAAGAGTTCCCAACCCGGTTATAACAATAGTACCCGATTTCGCAGCTGCGGCTTTCTAACAAGATGTGGCCGTTGGAAACTAAAGCAATGATCAAGAGCCTTGCGCGAGCACAGCGGTTTGAGATAGGTGGCTAAGCACTATAAGTCGATATTTATTTATTTTTGGGGTTCTACGTCCCAAAATCAGCTGTGATTATGAGAGACGCCGTAGTGGAGTGCTCCGGGAATTTTGATCACCTGGGGTTCTTTAACGTGCACTGACATCGCACAGTACACGGGCCTCAACATCTCGCCTCCACCGAAATGCAGCCGCCGCGGCCGGGATTCGACCCTGCGACCCTCGGATCTGCAGCCGAGTACCATAGCCACTAGACCATCGTGGCGGGGCGCACCATAAGTGGTAACTGAATGTATCTACTTAGGCCAGGTAGTGAGGCCTGATCCGAATGATGAGGCTGAGATAATTAGGAGGATAAGAATGGGCCGGAGTGCTTTCGGCAGGCACTCTCAGGACATGAACAACAGCTGTACGTTACCGGTACTTACCTATGGAGCAGAAACTTTGAGGCTTACTAAAAGGGTTCAACTCAAATTGAGCACGACGCAGTGAGCATTGGAACGGAAAATTACACGTGTAACGTTTAAAGTAGAAGAAGAGAGCGGAGTGGGTCAGAAAGCAAACGCGTGTTAAGGCAACAGGCGTTGGTTAAGACTTGTGTTGGTTAAGGTCGTATTAGTCGAAACTAAGATGAAATGGACGTGGGCGGATCACGTAATGCGAAGGGAAGACAACAATCGGTCATTAAGGGCAGCAGAGTGGACCTCAGAGAAGGCAAGCGTGGCAGAGGACGGCAGAAAGTTCGGTGGGCAGGTGAGATCAGGAAATCTGCGGGGATTGCGTGGGCATCATTAGCACCGGACCGGTAAAATTGGAGATCTATGGGAGAGGCCTTTGCCCAGCACTGGGCGTATGCATGCTGCTGATAATGATGCCTTTCTGTTTTAAGCGCTAAAGCTACAATAACATCAGCAGGCTCGCCGGGGCGATACTGTGAATTGACTTAGACGAGATGAGTTGTACAGCCTGCCGATATCTAAATTGAAATGCCGTGGCCTTTGCTAAGACTAGAACACAGCCCCTCAAGCTCCCCAGCGCGACCTCTTAAGTTATAGCAATCGGGACAGCTGTGTGATACCTGGGAAGGCATATAAAGTTTTATTTATGAAACACTGATCCATAAAAGTAACAAAATCGGCCATTAACAGCAGTTGTATTTGTTGTACTTGTTTAATTTGCTCAAAATTGTCGTCTAGCCATCTGCCTGCAAAAATAATTAAATGCGTCATCATGGAGAAAATGTGAGATATTTGGTAGACTCGCATAATGAGATTTGGCTTCTCTCGCGGCCGCGAAGCCGCGAAATCTTTTGCGGACGCACTATAATCTGCTTGCAGGGAAAGTACGTCAGAAAAGTGTCCATTGTCGTGCCGAAAAATTTGATGAAAGAGATAGAGCGTGTATTGTCGAGCATTTTCTTATTCCCAATGGCCAGTTCCAAAGTGCCTTACAAATGCACACGCTGGAGCTCCGCGGACTCGCGGCTGAGGTGCATGAGTGCAGTGCTAGCAATCATACAGAGCAGCATGCCTCAGCTGGAGCCATAGAACGGCTCTCTTTGTACGAGATAGCGACAGTCTACTGAACACATTTGCGTCACTATGCTGCACATGCAGTTAGGATATTGTTTCCATGCGCTGGTTGTGCAAAACGCAATACGCTTGACGGAATACCTTCTGTGAGGTGACTAAGCGTACAAGAAGGCAATATTTCTTTGAGGCCTCACGCAAGTAGCGAGTGTTTTAATATTTCGAGCGAAGAAATAGCGCATCGGCCCCTAACGTCTACTGAAGCTGCGGTGCATTGTGGGTAGTTAGTATGTTTGCACACCCTCGGTCGCTCTCGACTTTAATATCTTCTCATTCAACGTTGCTTTTTGAAATCAGGTGCACTCAGAAAGAAATGAACTTCTAAAGGAGTTGTGTGGCGTTTTAGTAAAGGAACGCCGCCAACATGGTTTGTTCCTGTCATGCACCTTTGAGCAATATGTTTATTACACAACCATTT
>JABSTT010003963.1:0-26972 GCA_013339685.2 Hyalomma asiaticum | reverse complement strand
CACAGAGGGAATCGATGTTGATGCTACTCCCGGCAGCACCAATCTGGCCCAGCGATGAAGCGACACTGATTTGCCGGTCGTACACTGCCGACCTCTGTTGCAGGACTCTTCCATGGTCGTGGCTTCCGTCAAAAATTCGGCCACAGTCTTGGAGGACTGCGGACGAGGCCAGCAAAAAGCTGTTCCTTTACTCCTCGCATTAGGTGGCGTAGTTCTTATCTTCTGTCATTTCCGGGTCTGCTCGACGAAAGAGGCTCGTCATGTCCTCCACGTACATCATAACACTCTCGTTGGGCATTTGGATGCGTGACTGTATGGCCCGCTCGGCTCGTTCGCGGCGATCGGGACTGGCGTAACTTGCTACCAGGTTACGGCAAAATTCGCTCCACGACGAGAAGGGTTCACGGTTTTCGTACCAGGTGCGAGCGCCATCCTCCAGGCTGAAATACACGTTTCTGAGCTTGTTCGCGTCGGTCCACCCATTGAAATTTGCGACGCGTTCAAATTGAGCGAGCCAGTCATCCACGTCCTCGAAAATGGAGCCGTGGAACACTTTTGGCACTCGTGGGTTCTGCAGGGTGTAATGAGCAGTCGTCGTGCCTTCCGTACCGTCTTGAGGTGACGCTGACGCCATTTCCGGGAGAGGTTCGTTCTCAGGAGGCAGTCCTCTAATTCGTCGACTGGCCCGGTGCACAGGCGTTGTCACTGCAGGTACAGGGCTACCAGGAGGAGTCTGGTACATTAGTTGGGGCTACCCCGCACCTCCACCAGTTTGTCACGTGACACACAAGAGACTACGGTAGCAGAGACCGCACCGTCAGGTAGGCAAGAACTGCTAGCTGAGCAAGATGGCTCCGACTGGGGCGCGCGCTGGGCCAAAAGCAACTTCTTCCTTTTCTTTCTTTGTGTCCATGCTGGCTCGCGCCCGCCGCGCATGTCCCGGTGGCAATATTTCTACTTCTTTAGAGCTTCCTGCTCTTTAGATCTTCCTACTCTTTAGACCTTCCTTCTTTAGACATTCCTACTCTTTCTTTAGACCTTCCTTACTTATTTAGACCTTCCTACTTTTCTGACAGGAGGAAGCAGGCCCACCTATGCCTCATCCACAAAAATTTTTTTTTCATGAATCCTGAAATAAAACGCACATTGTTCTCGCCACCATCTTATGTTTGATCTCGCGTCGACCATAACTTCAAAGTTCATGTGCCATTCTGCCATACCAACATGTACTTCCACTCCTACTTGCCGAAGACTTCATCCGAATGGAACCACCTTCCTGCTTACATCGCCAGCAACCCCGATCATGCATCATTCTATACTGCCATCTCTAACTTGTAACACCATTGCTCTCTGCAACGCCGCAAATGGCACTGAGTGTATTTAAATAAATAAAAAAATCACGGTAGCTTTCTAAGGGTCGAGTGTATAAAACATTTTGCATTACGTTGCAGTTCCCAAAATATTGTCATTACCGCTTATATTACTTCATTTTTTAACAATTACATTTTGTCTCAGTCACAATGGCCATAAATTATCCGTAATGTATATGAGTCTTGTAAAAAACCGGACAAACAAGTTGTTGCTTCAAAAGTGTCATACATCGTACATTAACACCCAACGAGTTGAATTGGGGAATCATGACGAAGCATCATTACCGAGAACCAGGCATACTGAGTACGATGTCATAAGGTGTGCAGGACCTCAAAAAAAAGAAAAAAGAAATTACGAAGCTCGCACTAATAGCGCAAGACTAGCGAAGCAGCGAACGTCATGGGCACTTGGCTGGTCCGCGTTTGTCTCCGGCACACCCGCATTCGCATTTCGCCGTGGTCTGAAGCTTCGGCAAACGCCTCGCGAAGCACTGCGAGGCCCAGCGAACGCTTGTCAAAGTTTCGCAACAGGCTGAGCGCAAGGACGTTCGCGTCGAACCAGCGAAGGCGGCAGACGCGGCACGTGTCGCCTCGGCTTGACTCTGTTCCACCTCTCTTCTCTACTACACTATGCATGCCTATGCTATTCTAGGAGGTGCTTGGTCGCCACGAGAGGACGCATGCAGTCATGGCGCCAGAAACACACACCTGTCCACCGGATAATAGCGACGACGACGACCCTCCGTTTATAGCGCACACCCACTCAGGGCGATAGCCAAGAATCTGGCCGCAGCAGTGACAGCCATTCTGGGATATGTAAGAGGGACTGAGCCAGAAAAGTGAAAAAAACAAAGATAACAAATGAACGATCCAGTAGTCAGGCTAAGTGACACAGAATGAAAGGAATGCTAGAGTACAGAGAAATCTTGATGTCAATACCGCGAGGTTCAATTTTCGCAAACGATTGATTTGGAAGAGAAAAAAAGCGGAAAAATAGAGTTAGCAAGGGACTCTTTGTTTCACTTAAGTAGCCGAAGATAGCAGAGCATACAACCCTACGACAGTGCCCAAGTACAGTGTCCTCAAATGCTAAAATTACAAGAATTTTTGTTGCCATTAGCATCCTCCGAAGTGGACATTGATGAACCTTCTTCCCTTCGGTGAGTACCCGCGACAAAGAAGAAGAATTTCTGAACAAGGTCTAATAAACAGCCTGTATTTCCTGCAGCGTTACTGCACTCTCGCGATCTGTAACACATCCTACTGTATACCACACAAAAACGCTTCTAGGAAAATCTGTGTGCGCAGATTACAAATAACACTACAGAAAATCTTCAAACAGAATAAACAATTATGTTTAGGGAGGCAGCATCTCGTGGATTACGCCCGCTTTTTTTTTCATCGGTTTCCTCCTTGCCTCCCCAGTTTAAACTTGCGCGTTTCCTTTCACTCCATCCATGTGTATTCCTCACTGTCAATATAGACAACTGTATACTGCGTCCTACAAAGCGAATTCTGATAAAATGCAGATGTCGCGTAATTTATTTCTTAAATTCCGCTTTCTTCCAGGAATACGCGTGGGGCGACAGTCGGCGCCAGGAAAGACGATGACGTTTTCTCCAGGTTCCTCGTGATAGAACGCCCATTTAAGTCTCAGGGGAACCTGCCAGCATCCATTTGTAGCCTCAGCGTTCTACCTTACCTGCCCGTGCGTGCCGCGAGTTCCTGCTCAAGGACATCTCCAAAGAAATTTTCCACATCAAACTGAACAGGCTACCTTACAGAACCAGGTTCGACGGTCCTGCCAGCTCCACTTCTGCTAATCTGCAACCAACGCAGCACTATCCTCAATCCATGGTACGTTATCGCATGTGGGAACGTCTGAGGCGACGTGTTTCTCCATCACACGCATCTGGTCGCCTAGCAGCGCTGTCAACCGCGACTTGTCGGCTACCAATGCGCTCTGTCCTGCACTCATGTATATGTAGCGTTCAAGCATTCCGAACTGGCTGGAGGCCGCAGCGTGGAGTCGCTCGCCCAAAACGACACCTACTAGAAGTGGCCCTGAACCGTCGCCAGCGCGGCACGCTCGCCGAGAGCCTGGCCTCCGACAAGAACTCCACACCGGATCGTCGCACTTCTTGGTTCTGCGAGCAACGAGTACGCTACACTCTATCCCGAGCGCTTTCTGCCAACGTCGTACCAAGTACAAAGGACACCGCCCACTGCGACGTCGCTGGCGCCGAAGCCACGAAGTTCCTGCCTAGGAACTTGTCACCCACCGGGACGCGCAGGCGGCTTGACTTCGCAAGTGCATCGCATCCGGCTCGGTACCGTACTAGAAATTTCCGACGCCCCAGCCCTTTCTCGTGTTGTCCAGGTGGGATGATCGACCATGACGCACAGCCACCATCTCGAAGATCTGCTCAGGCTGGCCTTGCCTACTGGGCTCGAAGGCTGCAGGGGCGTTGCAGGTTCCTGCCAATACTCCACTTGCCTGGCCGCCGCCGTGCTACCCATCGCGTCTATCGCCTTCAGGGAGGTCCACGTGGGTTCCTTACGGGGGAAGCAGGCGACGTTGAGCCGGCGTATTTTGGTGGTGAGCCTGTTATTGAAATAGCGGGTGACAACGGGGGACCTTTCCCTGGATACTTCGTATCTAACGTATATATGAAGACTGCGGATGGCCAGACCGGCCTCGTGGGCTCGCCGAGCAACACCGCCTCCTTCGCAATGGGCAGCGCTCGTCCTCGTCCACTGTAGCTGTTGTGGAATGGCCACCTCCTGTGGGAGAAAGCAGGCTCGGCGTGCCGGAGCGAGGTCGGCTGCACAATTAAGATACGAAGCTGAACAGCCACAGCTGGACAAGCGCGATCAGGTCGAAGGTGGTGGCGATGGTTGAGTCCACTTTAACGAATAGGCAATAAATTCGTGTTATGTGTCGCATGTGCGCCTCGGTGTATGCTCACTGACCCATGCATAGAGCTTTAGTATTATCTAGAGGGAGAACTAGCGCCATGACGCTGTAGTATGCATGCGTATGCTGGGATGTGGTGGATTCGTACTGTCATTGTCCACTAACGGCTCCGACGCCTCCAAGTCTCGTCTGGCTTGTACGCGTTACGCGCGTCATAATGATTAATTTTGCGCTGAAGCAGCTTGTAAGGAGCGATTATTTATTTATTTATTTATTTATTTATTTATTTATTTATTTATTTATTTATGCTGCGATCTTATAGAAGACCTTGGCAAGGTGGTACATGTTCAAGCGCATAGAATAGCAAAAGCGACAATAACACACAATAATTTGCTTCACTCACGTGTTTGAAAAAATACCAGGGAAAAAATGAAAGACACCCAATACATCCATTACAATATACATTATATATATATATATATATATAGCAGTCATGGTGGTGATTAGACCGCACGCGTGAAGACAAAGATGAGTAGTAGACCCTCGGAATTGGCAGCAAAAATGGGGAGAGCGTTTATTCAACGTTTGAGCCCGAGACCGGCCTTCGTCAGGTATGCCTATGGTTGTATTCCCGCTTCTATTTATAGATGTCCGAGGGAGCTTTTCCTTAAAAAAAGGAAAAAACATGAAAAAATAAAAGAATGTAGAGAAAATAAGAAAAAAAGACAGGAAAGATAGAGAACCTGAAAGAAACGGACCAAAGAGTGGAAGAAGAAGAGCAGATGACGTACGTCATATGCGAGCATGGGGGGGGGGCTTTTTCCTCTCCCCTTTTCCACTCCTCCCCTCTATACGAAGTGATTTTCGTGGCCGGACCCATCAGTCATTTGTATAGTTCAGGCCACCCTCAGGTGTGTCGATGTCAAAAAAAAAGCAAAAAAGGAAGGAACGAAAAAAACGGGTCGGGGGTGGGTGAGTACAGTTGCAATGACGTCACTGGCGATGGCGTCTACAAGTCTGTGCCCGGACGGGCAAAAACGTGTGCTTACGTGCCTGCGCGTTTGGAGACATCCAGGAGAAAAAAAGAAAGTTTTAGAGAAACAATTAGACTAAGACAGGCAAAAGATGAATGGTCAGGAGGTAAAAAAATTATCAAATAAGATACATGATTCGCTTTGAAAAACACGTCATTTTTCAGTGGTCCGGTTCCCGCTGTACATACGGTGCCACAGGTTGAACGCTTGCCAATGATTTTATTATTGCGATGGTTCCCGGGTTTTCATTTATACCTTTCTCGATCGTTTTAAACCGGTATATTAGACATGATTCTCGTTGCTGACGTTCTCGCTTTGACTTGAAGCCCGTTTCTAATAGTGTCACTGTTAGTTTATCTAATGAATGCTTTGGGAGGTTCAGATGTTTCGAGAGAGGTAGATGTGGAATAGATTTCGCATGGGCTTTGTGGTTGTTGAAGCGGAGCCAGAATAAGGTTTCTGTTTGACCTATGTACTGCATTCTACATACAGTACACTCCAGCACATAGATAACATTTGAGGAATCGCATGTTAAATTATCGCGAATTTTCACAGAGTACTGTGATTGGGAGCTGTTGACAGTACTCGTCTGCTGCATTGCCTTACAGACAAGACACCTTGGTTTCAGGCATGGATTGCATCCGTTGTGTGGCCGTGACGTATTTAATCGCGAGTGCACAAGCGTGTCCCTGAGATTACGTGAGCGTCTGTAGGTAGCACGAGGGGCGCATGGAAATGCAAGCTTAAGTCACTCGCTCTGTTCTATAATGTTGTAGTACCGCCTTAGGATTTTGTTTACATTGGGGAAATTCGTGCTGTACGTTAAGCACAGGTTTGTACGTTGAGAGTCGCGTTGTGCGGGACGGTTCGAAATGAGGTCTTGTCAGTTCAGTGTTTTGGCCCTCTGGATGGCGTCGTCGATAACAGGTGGTGGATATTTTTGTTTGTGAAGGACGGTTTTTAGACTTAGAGCGGCCGAGTCAAAATCTTCATCTTTTGAGCAGATTCGTTGGAAACGGTGTGCTTGGTTGTATGGAATGTTCTTACAATGGCGCGGGTGGTCGCTGTGGTAGTGAAGATATGGTTGTCGATCAGTAGGTTTCCGATACAGTTTTGTTGATAGTCGGCCGTTTTCAATTTTCAGAGTCACGTCCAGGAAGTTTATATTAGGTCGGTAGTACGAATGGGTTAACTTAATATTCGGGTGCGCGCAGTTGTAGGAGGTGATAAATTTTATCAGTTCATCCTCGCTGTGCGTCCAGACAAAGATGATGTCATCTATATACCTCTTGTACAAAAGTGGTTTTAGGAGGGACTGAGAGAGAAATTTTGATCGTGGTCGTCTGGAGTATCTGGTTGTCTGTGTAGCGCGTACATGCTGATTAGAGCGGCTATTCCGTCTTCATTCGGGATATTTGTGTAAAGGGAGGATACATCGAGAGTTACCAGATATGACCCTTACCAGGTATAACCCTGCCTAGACTCATGGTGCGTCTGCGAGGCTGTCGTCGAGAGTGGATTTACTCATGCGTAGAGACCACTCCATAAATATAGCTTCTCTAAAAGAAATCTTCGCAAACGGACCTCGTTCAAACATTCTACATCTTAGAATAAAATATTACTCGCCGGCAGGGCATAGTCAAACGGCGAAAGGAATAGAAACAGACGACGGAAGGACGACGCGAAGTGACCGTTGACATTGTCGTCTGCCGTGGTCGGTCGCTGCTTTTTCAAATTTCATAAAGCAGTAACATATTCTTAAAGAAGTAACAAAGTAACATAAAGAAGTAACATATTCTTAAAGTTAAACAAAATTCCCTTGCGAGCTATATATATATATATATATATATATATATGGCGACCATAGACTTGGACTTGTAACACACATTTCGCCAATTTGAATCTCTTTTTCTTCCCTGGTATAATATTTTCAAACACGTGAGTAGAGCAAATTCTCGAGTGTTGTTCCCTCTCGGACGCTTTTTCTGTTCTGTACATTTGCATATGTACCACGTTGCCAAGGTCTTCTATAAGATCGCAGTGTAAATAAACAAATAAATTGCTCATTAGAAGCCGCTTTAGCGCAAAATTAATCATTATGACGCGCGGAACACGTCCAAGCCAGACGAGTCTTGGAGGCATCGGAGCCGTTAGTGGACAATGCCAGTACGAATCCACCATATCCCAGCATTCGAATGCATACTGCAGCGTCAGGGCGCTAGTTTTCCCTCTAGATAATACTAGTAAACTCTATGTATGAGACAGTGAGAAGACAGCGAGCCGCGCATGCGACAGATAACATGAATTTATTGCGTATTCGTTAAAGTGGACTCAACCATCGCCACCACCTTCGACCTGATCGCGCTTGTCCAGCTGTGGCTGTTCAGCTTCGTATCTTAATTGTGCAGCCGACCTCCCTCCGGCACGCCGAGCCTGCTTTCTCCCACAGGAGGTGGCCATTCCACAACAGCTACAGTGGACGAGGACGAGCGCTGCCCATTGCGAAGGAGATGGTGTTTCTCGGCGAGCCCACAAGGCCGGTTTGGCCATCCGCGGTCTTCTTATATACGTTAGATACCAAGTATCCAAGGAAAGGCCCTCCGTTGTCACCCGCTATTTCAATAACAGGCTCATTACCAAAATACGTCGGCTCAATTTCGCCTGCTTCTCCCGTAAGAAACCCACGTGGACCTCCATGAAGGCGATAGACGCGATGGGTAGCACGGCGGCGGCCTTCGAAGCGGAGCATTGGCCAAGTACCTACAATGCCCCTGTAGCCTTGAAGCCCAGTTGGCAGGGCCAGCCTGAGCAGATCTTCGAGATGGTGGCTGTGCGTCATGATCGATGATCCCAGCTGGGCAACACGAGAAAGCGCTGGGGCGTCGGAAATTTCTAGTGCGGTACCGAGCCGGATGCGATGCACTTGCGAAGTCAAGCTGCCTGCGCGTCCCGGTGGGTGACAAGTTCTTAGGCAGGAACATCGTGGCTTCGGCGCCAGCGACGTCGCAGTGGGCGGCGTCCTTCGTACTTGGTACGACGTTGGCAGAAAGCGCTCGGGATAGAGTGTGGCGTACTCGTTGCTCGCAGCGAAACCAAGAAGTGCGACGATCCGGTGCGGAGTTCTTGTCGGAGGCCAGGCTCGCGGCGAGCGTGCCGCGCTGGCGACGGTTCAGGGCCACTTCAAGTAGGTGTCGTTTTGGGGGAGCGACTCCACGCTGCGGCCTCCAGCCAGTTCGGAAAGCTTGAACGCTACATATACATGAGTGCAGGACCGAGCGCATTGGTAGCCGACAAGTCGCTGTTGACAGGGCTGCTAGGCGACCAGATGCGTGTGATGCAGAAACACGTCGCCTCAGACGTTCCCACATGCGATAACGTACCATGGATGAGGATTGTGCTACGTTGGCTGCAGATTAGCTGAAGTGCAGCTGGCAGGACCGTCGAACCTGGTTCTGTAAGGCGGCCTGTTCAGTTTGATGTGGAAAATTTCTTTGGAGATGTCCTTGAGCAGGAACTCGCGGCACGCACGGGCAGGTAAGGTAGAACGCTGACGCTACAAATGGACGCTGGCAGGTTCCCCTGGGACTTAAATGGGCGTTCTATCACGAGGCACGTGGATAAGACGTCATCGTCTTTCCTGGCACCGACTGTCGCCCCACGCATATTCCTGGAGTAAAGCGGAATTTAAGAAAAAAATCACGCGAAATCTGCATTTCATCAGACTTCGTTTTGAAAGACGCAGTATACAATTATCTACATTGGTAGTGAGGACTACACATGGATGGAGTGAAACGAAAAGCGCAAGTTTAAAGGAGTACTGACACGATTTTGCGGCGGCGCAAAATATACATTTTTCGCGTCCTAGCCATGTATTGTTAACGCCCTCCGCACACGGAAGCCAGGAAACACGTACAAAATATTTTAATTTGGTTTTAAAGTTGGCGTCGCCCAGCACAGCAAGCCAGCCCCATTGCAATGGACACTACGATGACGTATGAACACGGGCTCTTAAAAATCGCCGAAATCGCGGTCAGAGTCACTGGACGACCGTGAAATTGCCGTTGTTTGCGTGCCTCAGGTGTAATTAACCAAGACGACAGAGTTGCAGCGACGCTATGAAGAATTTCTGTCCCTACGTGGCTCAGACGTCGTCCGACTATGTTGAAACGTCACTAGGAAACCACCCCCTCGAAATCGAAACCGAAGTCAGCTTTTAAGGGAGCCGTATTAAAAATATTTTCATGTGTTGCGGGCCACCATGACACTGTTTTTGGGGTTTTCCACGCCAGTGCTTTCATTTACAGCAACAATACGAGAATGTCAAAAATTCGTGTCAGTACTCCTTTAAACTGGGAATGTAAAGAGGAAAGCGATGAAAAAAGCGGACGTAATCCACGTGATGCTGGCGCCCTAAACATAATTGTTTATTCTGTTTAAAGATTTTCTGTAGTGTTATTTTTACTCTGCGCATGCAGATTTTCCTAAAAGGAGATTTCGTGTGGTGTACAGTACGATGGTGTTACCGATCGCGAGAGTGCAGTAATGGTGTAGCAAAGCCACGCTGTTTTTCAGAATGTAGTATAAGTGAATATGCGGATAACCACACCGAACTACGTGTTGACAATAGAAGATTCTGATTGGTCCCTTCCCCTGTACCTCGATGAACCTAACTAATGTCCCTTCCACGCCCCCTTCCCGTCTCACAAGTTGTCGGTCTGCCTACCTCCACACGGTCCCAACTTAGACCACGCCTGTATATGAAGCGTGTTAAAATACAGTTGGACGGGAGGGGAGAAAAAACATTTTGCTGAAAAGTGTATTAGACGGGATCGCAACTACGACGTTTCTTTGTGCATAATAGCAGCGAAGTGGTTTGGCTGACGTGATACGTCCTTGGTCACCAGGAAACTATCATCATCACTAGTCCTGGTTTCCAAGTGTCCGCGTGCACATTTATGTAATGCCCAATGTACGGCCTTCGTAAGCGCGTTTCTTTCTTCTGTTGAGGTCATGCCCTCAGCTCACAACTACTCTGGCAAAACTGCGGCTGGTGGGCGAGGGGCGATGGAACAACTGGCGGTGCCGTGAAAGTGTCCAATTAAATTAGAAGGTCTGAATTTCCAACATCAAAACAAATAGTTGACAACTGTAAGAGCTACTATCCTTTAAAAAAGCCACTTTCTTGCTTGCCCAACGCTTGTCACTTGCTTCAGCGGCAACAACGATGGGATGTCACCAATCCCTTTGTCAAAAGAATTGGTGTAACACGAAAGTGGAATGTGTGTTATGAGAAGCAGTTGGACGTTCATCGTACATGGAGATGAACATTCACATGGCTATCATATTCGCTGGTATGGGGTCGTTTGTTATGGATGCACCTACAATAATGCTTGGTAGCACATCTCTATCCTGACTACGAACATTCACAACCGCACCAACTTTTGTGGTAACAGTTGGATGAAGTGGATGGTAACGGTTGTGCAACACCGACACCAGTACATGTCCACATTCGTGACATGACCCATGAACGTTGAGGCCGCACTGCGGTGCGGAAAGGGACTGACATCCGATTTTTGAAGACCCTCTTTTTTACGGCGCAACGAAAAGCTACCCCTTGGTACTGTTTACAACCACAGCGGTTTCTTTCAAAAGTACGTTGATATTTTGAAAATCGAATTTTTCAATCTGAAAAGCCCATAGAAAGTGTGGAGTGTGCTCCCTAGCAAGGCTGAGACATGATCGCGATGCCAGCAGCTCACCTCGCAAACAACCGTCGTTCAGTAATCACAGGAGTGTATGAAGCCGTAACTATCCACCCACGTTTTGACCTAGCTTTGAAACGGAAAAGTTCGCATGACGAGTTTGCATTGTTGTCCAGACCATTCTGGATTTCTGCAGCGTTTTCCCAACTCCATCCTTGATGGCTCGGTGCCGTTATTGCGCGGACAGCTTGCCAAGCTGGGTCGGGTAAATCCGCAAAAACGCTTTTGCAAATGACGGCAGGTGCATGTCAGGCTTATCTGCATATTTTGAGTGAGAAACTAGCCTTTAATGCCGAAAGTTTACTGCATTTCAACTCTAATAAAGGACGCTGTGTATTCGTGCAGAAGATCATGTGACCGCACCCTTGTGCACCTTCATGAGTTTGCCATTTGGGTTACGAAAGGTCAGTTTCGCGACTTGCCATCAACAAATAAATGTACGAACCCACGTTTAATCAGAGTAACAGGAATCGTTTGAGCCAGTACAATACTCAGTCTTTCCATCAGTGAGGTAATCTCAGTTCATGTTCTGAGTAGTTGTCTCTTCCTTTAACACACCAGTTATCGCTCTGGAAGCAGCTCTGGTGTAGAACTCTCCACCTCTCCTAGATGGCAGCACTGCCCCAAGCAAAGTGTGCCTCGACGCGCAAGCGCTTGCACGAACAGCTGCATCGAGGGAGAGATGCCGATACAATGAATATAAAGCGTATTCATATAGCTTTAAGTATGTGCATGAACGGCACAGTCGGTAGAGAACAAGGAGCCTCTCATAGTGAAAAGGGAGGTCGAGGGTTATGTTCCCAACCATTTAAGATTTTTGCATGCTTGTTTTTTTTCTCATTCATACCTGCCTGTTTTCGCTGCGTGACATTAAAGAGGTCATGGCGGATAAAACACTGTCGTATTAATTAAACAGGTGAAATAGCCAAAAAAGCTGAATTTACTCTCGGCACCCTATAGGCAAATCGCCGCCTGGCGTTGCTCACTCTTAGCAGTGCCACTTCTTATTAACCGCCGTTATTCTAACATATTATCACGTGGTGGTGATGATTCGAGCAGCTCAACTGAAGACGATGTCGGCGACCTATTTATTATTATTTATTTTGAATACCTCAAAGGCCCCAGCTGGGGTATTACATGAGGGATGGGTATTAATTACAAAAAAGTGACTCGAGGGCAATCTTGAATTGATGAGAGTCGGAGTGGTGCACGGTAGATGCAGGCAGACGGTTCCAGTCCCGTGCGGTTGCCACAAAAAAGGAGCGAAGATGGGCGGTGGTTTGTGCTGGCGGAGGGTATACTGCTCTTGCATGGTTTGTGCGGCTAGATGTACGATGGACTGGCAGGATGGCTGGAATTTCGATGGGAGCATGATAAAACTTGTGAAAAAGGCATAGTCGAGATATGTGACGTCGTGATTCTAGATCAGGAAGGTGAGCCCGGGTTTTAAGTTTGGAAACACTGGAATTATAAGAATATTCAGAGTAGATAAAGCGTGCAGTGCGGTTTTGGATTGATTCTAGAACATTGGATAAGTTAGATTAATGGGGATCCCAGATAGAACATGCATATTCTAATTTCGGACGAACAAACGTAGTATATGATATTAATTTGACTGATGGGGAGGCAAGTCTTAAGTGTCTACGTAGGAAACCCAGAGTGCGATTCGCGGAGTTGACTATGTTAGTAACGTGGGCTGACCATGAAATGTTACTTGAGAATGTGTCGCCAAGGTATTTGTAGCATTCAGCGGATGAGACTGCGGAGCCGGAAATGGTATATTCTGCTGACTGGTGATGGGGCCTGCGATGGAAAGATACCAGTGAAGTTTTCTTTACGTTTAGCGACATTAACCACGTATCACACCACGATAATATAAGGTTGAGGTCGTTTTGTAAAATATCAATGTCTGTGCTGTTTGCTATGGGACGGTATACGACGCAGTCGTCTGCGAAGAGGCGAATGCTAGAAGAGATGTTTGATGGAAGGTCGTTGATATAGATGAGAAAGAGTAATGGTCCGAGCACTGTACCTTGCGGCACACCAGAGATTACAGAACAACGGCTAGATGAGACAGAGTTAGCATGCACAAACTGTTGACGATTGGTAAGAAAGCTTCGAATCCAATTAAACACACATGTATTAATGTTTAAACGAGAAAGTTTTAGCAGTTGCCGGTTATGTGGAACTTTGTCGAAAGCTTTTTCAAAGTCCAAAAAGAGGGCGTCAACAGGTATGTTTAAGTCAAGATTGGCACTGATGTCATGATAAAATAGAGCTAGTTGTGTGTCACATGAAAATCCTGAGCGAAAGCCGTGTTGACTAGAATGAAAAAAGTTATTGCTGACTAAGAACTTGACAACGTTAGAATAGATCACATGCTCCATTAGCTTGGAGCAAACGCTAGTAAGGGAAATGGGGCGATAGCTGCTGCAAAGAGATGAAGGACCTTTTTTGGGGACTGGAACAATCTTGCCCACTCTCCGGTCGTCCTGGCACCACTCACGACGACAGTGACTGCTGAAAAATATGGCAAACTAGTGTACTGACAATTGATTTTGTGTCTTTCAGCATTTTTGCGTTGATACCGTCGATGCCGCACGAAGATGAGAGTTTTAAGGAGTCGATTAGTTTAGCGATGCCGTTTTGGCAGAATGTGATGTCAGGCATCACACTATGGTTGCAATTAAGGAGTGAAGGCAAGTTGTCGACAGGTTCAACGGTAAACACGGAAGAGAAAAAGCTGTTGAGTTGCTCAGCGGCCTCATGATCAGGAATTGGGTGGTTCCGATCGTTGTACAGTGCTAACGGTTGGGAGTTAGTGGGGTTAATTGTGTTCCAGAATTCTTTGGGGTTGTTGCTTAACATAGCGGGTAGTGTTTGTGAAAAAAAAAGATGTTTTTCTTTGTCAGCAAGTCTTCTGAATTCTTTTTCTGCAGCGTAGTAGCTGTTCCATGCGCATGCGCTATTGGACCGCTTTGCTGATCGAAAGAGCCGTTTCTTTTTATTATTTAGGCGTTTCAATGTGGTGTTAAACCACGGGGATGACATTTTCTCGGTTACAGTAATTTTGGGTACATGCTTAGTGAATAGATCTAACATTTTTTTTGAACAGTAGCCAATTTGCTTCGAGTGAACGCTTTGAAAGGTCGGAAAGAAAAAAAGTAGCGAATTCTTCGAGCTCCGAGTTTATAGCGGCATAATTGCCTTTATCATACAGAGTTATATTTTTTGTTGTTTTTGTTGGTTGCAGTAGTTTACAAGAATAGGTCGACGCACGGCTTCGACCTATTGAAGAGGACTGCGCGAGAGGACTGCCCATATCTCTAGGAGTTCAAACGCGACGTCTAGCCGGCTTGTAATAGCTGAGTCCCGCCAAACTCCGTTTCCAGTTATGAGAACAATAGAAACATGCCGGCATTTCTTTCGTCTTCAAACACAACATAAGAATCACCCACTAGTACTAGACATTTGGAGAAGAGACAGAAGTTATATGCATAAGGCAGTTCAAGAAAATATTCATATATTACCAAGCAACACATTTTGGTATTGTGACGTTGATTATCCTCCATGGAAGCTAGCACTACCAAAAATTGAATTGTCGGTAGAGGGAATAATAAGAAAAAGAGACATGTTTATACCGGCCGCTCAACAACTGGCGCTGTATCAGATGTATATGCTGTATCCAGGATACGTGCATATTTATACGGACGGCTCTTGTGTAGCCACCTCCTCTACTTCGGTATTCGTTGTTCCGCAATTCAAAAAGCACGAGTCCTATAAGCTGTGTCGTGCTACATCATCCACAACGGCTGAATTATTTGCTATCCTGTGTGCCATCAAATTTATAACATCTGTGAGAGATTCGCAAAGATGGGTAATATTTAGTGATTCACAGGCAGCCCTAACATCCCTGCGCAGCACAAAAGCACACACGACCAGCGAGAGCATAATATATGAGACATTTAAAGAACTCTCAAGAGCAAACCAAGCGAAACACGACATAGTATTTCAGTGGATACCAGGCCACTGCAACATTCCCGGCAACACAGCAGCCGATGACGCAGCACGACAAGCACATCACAAGGAGGCCACGGTTTCCCTCCCACTGTCGAAAAATGAATTGCCCTGCGTTCTAAAGACATCTTTCAAAATGAGCAGAAGTACATGGTTTGATCAAAATTCCAAAAGTTGTGACATATCATATCGATCCGTTTATTGAACTCAGAACATCATTATCTTTAGAAAGAAGTATGGAAACCCTCATTCATCGGTTAAGATTAGGTACTGCCTACACAAAGCATTTTCTACACAAAATTGGCCTGTGCTAGAACTCCCGAATGTGACTGTGGGTTTCAAGACGAAGATATAAGTCACCTGCTCCTAGATTGCCCAAATCACGATGAACCAAGACATCGACTTAAAGCATCTCTGATGACACTGGACCGTCGGCCATTCAGTTTAAGGAAACTTCTGGGCCCATGGCCGACGACGGCCTTGCAAAAAAAAACGCGTTAAAAGCACTGAAAACGTTTTTAGAAGAAAACGGCATTGCTGGACGTTATTAGCGCAATTTAACAAGGTACTGTATTGATATGTTATTCAATATCTGGTGATTCCTTTACACGACCACGTGCCTGTGACTGACTATGGACGTTTTTGTGCCAGTGACGTTCTTATTTATTTATTAGAGACATGTGTTTGAACTTATATTCGTATACGTTGTGAGTGTGTTTCTTCGTTACGGTTCTGTTACTGTTCTGACGGAACCACTGTTCTTCTAATTATGCCAGATTGCTTCGCATTCTGCTTAGCAACCATGCATGTTGTACGGACCAACCCAGGAGCCAAGGAGTAGCCGGCGCCTTATTTGTGCGCCAACATCTCCTAATATCATATCAATAAAAAAACAAATAAAGAGATGGTGTTGCACTCGCATGACCTCTCGCTTGTCTCTACAACATCCAGTACCGATAAAATTAGCGTTTCATATTTTCACTGCATGCCCTATGAGGGGATAGCTATTGGCGTAATGTCTTCATGACAATAATCTTGTATTATAGTACCTAACTATTAATAAGGAGCATCTTGTTCGCTTTCCACCCAGTCCTTGAGTTTTTGTGGTAGCCTTTTCGTGCTCTCGGCGGACCCCAGACTCGGTCGCCATTACTCCCAAGGAGCGCCCGGCCAACATGCCACGCTTCGAAACGCGTGCTTAAAACGCGACAATTCTGGGTGCGGATTGGCAAAGCTATGGTATCGTAAGAAGCGAAATAAAGGTATCTTGTGCTTAATCGATACCTCACCTATCATCACTCGCTTTGACGCGAACAAATTGCACACTGGTGCCGGCATAATAACAAATATCATTGTGGCACCTTACGCGCGAACAGCTCTCTGGATCTTAGGACTGTTTGACAACGTGAAAAACTAAGCATTTGTTAATTGCAATTGACTTCATTAATGCGGACTGCGTACGTCATCTTAGCGAAATAAGAAATAGAGCATGTCATACACAATCACAGGAAGACTTTGCTGCTGCTGATTCTTTTACCGAAGCCGTAGTGTTTCTCTTTGTTTGACTTATTCCGAAACCGAGCTTCATCAAGCATATGTTCATAGAGCACTGCGAAGACATTTATTTGCTGAGTACCCCCAGCGTGCATTCTTTTGATGTTTAAGCTGTGTTCTCACGCCTTTTCTTGCCCGCTCAGATAAATATGTCTTCAGTTCTCGTCCACGCGCGCTTCTTCTGCGCCTTGCTCTTTAATTGGCGATGTCATCCGGTGTGCTTGCTTTATGAGTACATGCTGATAAGCCCACTGCGAGAATACGCCCTTTATTCACAGCACAGTATGAACCTTCTTTTTCCTCGTTAGTTCGTTAACGTCAAAATCGCGAACGCACCTTCCCGCATGCATCGCTAACAGGGTGCGAGCAGCGGGGAGTGCATTCACCAATAATGAAGACTGCAAAAAATAACCGTTTTTAATTTTCATAGATAATGCATTCATAAATAGTTGAAATGATGAAAGCACAATTGTTGGAGCGAATGAAAAGCGCGATTCTCGTTCACAAATTTACGAATATGATAGAACATTATATAAAACCATCACTGCAGATTTATGAGCGTATACATAAGGGTAAACGCCTTCCTTCAAAATCACAACTAGGTACGCAATTAGATAAATATTGACAGAGGAGGATCCAAATGTCAAAGGGGTAAAAGCACCTGTTTTTCTGAATTGCTGCTGACGCGTATGACTTAATAATAAAACAAATCAATAATTGTACTGCCCAGTGCAGCCTTCCACATCTTTAGATATACATTAGATAGGTTAAAACATTCAAGAAAATCATTGCACGTCTATCATGGCGCAAAACAATTATCTGTGAACAGTGTTTCCTATAACGGTTATATTTCAACACAAACAATTCGTGACAACACTGACAAATCAGGATAAATAAAAATATAGAGAAACCGACAACATAGAGAATAAAAGAAGTCTTAGGCTCGCTTACAGATTAACATATAGTTCAAACGAACAAATATAGAGGCAAAAAGAACAAACACGCTGCTGTTATTCTTTGCATACGGGAAGCTTCGCAGCATATTGCAAAATAAATAAGCTCGTAGATTGGTCATACATACATGTCATATCTTCTATTTTTTTTATCGCACACATCTCATTACTCCTCTATTTTATGTACTTTGGCAAAGCGACGACAAAAAAAAGTCAGACTTTTTCCGTGTACGTTTAAACCACTTCTGGCAAGTTAATTTCATGGTCAGCGCCTGGGCTGACAGAACCGAGCTCGTTAGAAATTACGTCCCTGAAAGTTGAGGTAACTTTTCACAACATGGAAAAAAAATTGTGAACGCTCAAACATTTCCGTTTAATTACCGTCGGCAGCTTCAGGTAGCAGTGTCCAGTAGGAGCTTGATTGATTTTTCGGGTTTAACGTCCCAAAACCAGCTCTGATTATGAGAGACACCGTAGTGGAGGTCTCCGGGAATTTGGACCACCTGGCATTCTTTAACGTACACTGACATCGCACAGCACACGGGCCTCAACATTTCGCTCCCATCGAAAGGCAACAGCCGCGGCCGGGATTCGATCCCGCGACCCTCGGATCAGAAACCGAGTACCATAACCACTAGACCACCGTGGCGAGGCTCCAGTACGAGCTAACTGGAATAGTCTTGCTTTCTTTGATATGAAAACCATGCGAGAAAACGTGGAGGAATATATCGCGCTACTTTTTATTTCTGTTTAAGCGTCAGTATCGAGCTTCACCTTCATCTAAAGGACATCGAGGAGCAAATATATGCGAAAGCTTTTGGTAGTGATCGACTTATCTTGCAAAGCCTCCCTCAGTGGCAATCGAAGTTCTTTCTCCCGACACGATGGAGCCATATCCATCGTCTTTCGAGATTTTCCTTTCCACAAGGAACAACAACAAAAATGCCTGACTCCCTTGGAAATGCTGTTTCAGCCACTAGCACCGCAGGAAGTCGGCATTTTGCTGCTTTTGAAATGCAAAAAGCGTGCGTCCACGTAGTAAAACTCGAACGTGCGCTGGTGTTTCTGCGTCCTGTAATGGCACCGTTTTCAGGCGAAAGCGAGAGCTGCGGGGGAGACATGGGCGATTACCTGTCACGTGCCGTGCCTGGTCAAACAGGGAAGCACAGAAGGGCGAACTAGCGAAAAGATGTGTAGAGGGCGGGAAGGAAATTCTTCCTTTGATTTTTTAACAATGGTTTGCGCTACCTTCTAGACATACAGGGACCTTAGCGGCGACGGTGGAGCTGCCTGTCCTTGTGCACCATCCCCATACTCCCGTCGGTGCGCCTGTGGTGGAAAAACATGCAGTTAAGAAGATCAAGTAACACTCATCATTGCCCTGTTGTCTTCTTGCTTTTCTGATTCACACACTCAAATAACGGCGTGTCAATATCCAGTACCAGCACCACGGACGCGATGGCCCACCGAGAGAAAGCCACAAAGAGCTCAAGCTGGGGAGGGATGCTGGGAACCAAACAACAAAAAATGGCCGCATATCGTCGACAAATGACGTTGATAGACGAGTCACCCTCTCTTCTCGCCCCTGCAAAACCTCACCTTCTTCCCCTCACCTCTCAGTTCTGCCATGATGGATGCAATGTAGGTTTTGCTGAATTCAATACAAATTTTCATTGTTCCCTCTGCGCTCGCGCCATCTGTTCGGGCCTTTTGTTACTGCCGACAGAAGCCAGCTAGAAAGCCGCGGCTTCTGTCGGCGTGTCTTCAACGCGTAGCGTCTCTTCCACACCATTTCTAACGATTTGATTTTTCATTTACTGATGTAAAAACCAGTCCAACGTGTATACTTGGTTAAATTACCGACACACGTCAGGGTTACATGCATCGTTTTGCCTCCAAATATGCCTGACGTTTATTTCAGCTGTGCAATGTTGGCTTGTATGACAGCGTGCCACCAATCCTAGAAGCTCGCTTGGTTTCGGTCGGTTTGTTTAATTGGTTTTGACCGGGCGGTTGAATCGAGTGACAGACACGTTTTTCGCGTTTAAGTAGCTCGAGAAATACTACCGTTTTTAAAAACCATCACGGCGGTTTTAGCCTCCAGTAGTATATCTGCCTTCGCTTTATTTTTCAGGCAACAGCGCTAGAAGAAGACAATCTCTCCGAAAATTCGTTGGAGGCATCGACCGTTAGATGATGGTGGCGGTATAGGAAATAACAATATTACGTCAGACAAACGTAGCGAATTAGGCTGCTAAGATGGGCACGTTGGGAATCGATCACACGTCCTCTAGCTGCAACGGTGAGGGCGGTCTGAACAGGCCAAAAGTGTGCGATAATACATGTGTCTCTGGGGTCGACACGTTTCCCTTTGTTTTGTGAACCACAATGATATCATCCTCAGCAAGGAGTTGTAATTTGTCCCGGAATATATTGTTGTTTGTTTTAGGCTACGTGGTTCAACGTTTTGGACTTCAGGTGAATGCCTCAGTTGGAAATGACAACAGCGTTGTCGTAAGTCGTAATGCGAGCAACAACGACAGCATACCATCTTCGAAAATGCCCTGCGTTTGTTGTCGCGTAAGGTGATCGACGAAAACGAGCAGCGAGATCGACTCATGATTCCGTTCGATGTGTGTTCGTGTTTAACTGCATGAATTATCGCAGTACGGTTTAGCGCAGTTATCCATAAGAAGCTACGATATGCTATGAATTATTTCACTGGGGTGGCTTTGTATGTTTTCGACGCACAGGATTTTCTTAACACGAAAGTATTTTATGCCGTGATCCACCACGACCCCATACGTCACTACAGTAACATATCATCGTCATCATCATCATCATCATCATCAGCCTGTTTTAGTTACACTGCATGACGAAGACCTCTCATAACGATTTCCAATCCACCCTAACCTGAGCAAGTTGGTTCCACTTTATGCCCGCAAAATTTTACTTTCATCGCTCCATCTAAACTTTTGACTGCCTCTCTTGTGTTTTCCCTCTCTTGGCATCCATTCCGCCGCTCTTACTGTTCAGCTGTTATCTTTCCTCCCCATGACATGTCCTGCCCAGGTCCAATTCTTTCTTTTAATTGATACAATTGAAAAACAATTCTTTATGTCTTAAAAGTGTACTTCTACCTATGAAACCTCTTTATAGCGTGCAAGAGCGAATCGTTCTTCATTTCGCTGATTTTGGGCGATGCGGCCTTCGAATTCGTCTGCCTGTACAGGGGCGTCGTACTGCGCTTGTCATGCATGCGGCGCTGCATGTCAGAGGCCCGCCCCGGCGCGTCGAATCTCGCTCGCGTCTCCTCTTCGTCACCTCGCCAATGTCGTCCTTGGAAACGGTACCTGTTGAGAAGAAGCCTCCCAGGTCCGAAAGGGTTGCCAGAAAGACGAAGATCCATTGTCCATCGAACCATTGTTGCCGGCGTCTGTACGCGTAGAAAACGAGCGACTTCGTACAGTAAAGATTTTCTATTTTAATATTTTCTACTCAGTGTCTGGAGAAGCCACTGCACACAGGGACAATTCAAAAGGTACCATTCCTATTGAGCCTAAAAATGAGAGAGCGATGATGGACGGTACCAATCCCTTGCAACGTTCTTTTCTTTTTGTTAACACGAAGCAGACACGAAGCTTCGTGTTAACACGAACCGAAATGTGCTCGATTTAGCAAACGCGAAAATGTGATATTCGGGTGTGAAATCTTCCCTTTTCAAAGAGCAGCCAATCTTTTCTACTTGCTCATAAAATTCGATGCATTCCCGTGTAACGTTAAGCTGAACCAAAAAAATACGTCTTCAAGTCGTCCTTCGTTGTGCTAGGTAAATAGGCACTATCGCTTTCTATGCTCATCTCTATATATGTTTTAAATACAGAAAAGAGTAAGTAGAATGAATGGCCATCTTAGCAACGCGGATACACGCAGAGCTCCCATCGAGAAAGCCTCGGCACACCGAACGCCCTTTCCCAAGCAAAACCTGCGTCAGTTTAAGTGGACTACCTTCCGTGATCGCTGTGCCGTTTTTCTTGTTTTTTTTTTGTCTCAATATAAACGTATCTTTCGAAGTGCCCCTACTTGCCGTGGTTTCTCCAGAAAGTGAGTAGAAATGTTAAAACAGATTTTTTCATGTAGGAAGTCGCTCCTTTTCTTCGAGTAAAGCCACCGACAACAAGGGTTTTGAGCGCGGTGCGAGTGTGTCTTATGAAACCCTTATACTACATTCTAGCGATGTGTAGTCGTCTCCCTGAGAAACCCTTTCCGGTGCTTTCAGGTGCCGGCGGTCTTCATCGTGCACCCTTCGCCCCACATTCCTCGCGCTCATTATTATCAAGAATTTCCCTCTCTCTCCTACCTCATTAAAAGTTCTTTGCCTGTCTGTCTGTCTCTCTCTCTCTCTCCTAACATGAACCGGTTCTAAGGAGGATATTCCAGAGTTGACGAGGCAGAAAGGAGAGGGAAAGTCGGCTCGGCGCCCGCCTTGGATCCTCGGCCATCGTGAGAACAAGCAGCGCCGTACGCGTGACAAGCACAGGACTACACACCAGTACAGGCAGAGGAATCCGAAGGTAGCGCCACCCCGAAACTACCGGAAAGAACGAATAGTTCTTGAGCGCTATAAAAAGGTACATTATAGGATGAAGTACAACTCTAAAGCATAGATAAGTGTCTTTCTGTAGAATATGTACATCTGCGTAGGTCTGTTCTTGTACACTTGGAAATTTACAAAGACGCCGTCGGGTGACGCTGCAGGCGCTTTTTGCACAATTTTCAAAGCAAAATTTGAAAAAATCTCTACTTTTGTGGGGCAATACTGTGCTCGTTCCCGGAAATGTGAAGTACTATATGCCCATTTTAACCACAATGTAAAAAAGTTGTCCGAGCGGTAGAGAGTCCCCTTAAAACACTGGAAAATGCTTCTGACAAATCCTTCGTGCGAAGACGACAAATACAAAAGCAGAATATTTTCACACACACACACACACACACACACACACACAAACACAGACAAGGGCCAGCATCCTGCTTGTTTGCTTGCTTGTGCCCTTTTTATTTGGGCCTTTTCCACTACCATGGATGGGTAATGAAGTCGCCTGTTTTTATTAGGGGATAAAGTGTTCGAAGTAAAACGAACGATACGGAAGAAATCACTAGCGTAAGGAACAGTTGTGTTAGGTTGGCCCGGTTTCCTTGCTGTTCTTTTCGTCTCGCCCGTATCTATTTGCTCGCTTTTTTTACTCTGTGGGTATGTGTTGCTCACTGACGAATGTAGACAATAACTGTCCCTGTCACAGTGAATTCTTATAAAATGCACATACAGCGTATTTCTTTTCCGACTTCTGATTTCTTCCACGTTCCAAATGAGAGAAATATGCGTCAGGTGGCACTCGGCTCGACCAAAGACGATGATGTTTTCTCCGCGTGACTCGTGATAGAATGCCACTTAAGGGGCAGGAGAACCTGTCAGTGGCCATTTGTAGCGTCCGCATTCTACCTGCCTGTGCCTGCCGCCGATTTCTCTTCAAGGACCTTTCCGAGAAGTTTCCTCATCAGACTGAGCAAACTGCCTTGCAGAACCAGGTCCGGCGATCCTGCCCGCAACCAACGTGGCAGAATCGTTCATCTATGCCACGTCATCGCATGTGGAGACGTCAGAGGCGACGCGTCCCTGCATCACACGTGTCTGGTCGCCTGGCATTCCTGTCAACAGCGGCATGGCGGCTACCAACGCAGCATGTCCTGCACTTGTGCGCCGGCCGCGTTCAACTATTCCGAGCTGGCTCGAGGCGCCAACGCGGCCTGGGTCCCTCAAAGCGAAACATCCGAGAGATGGCCCTGAACCGTCGGCAGCCCGGCACGCCCGCCGCGAGCCCGGCCTCCGACAAGCACACTGCACCGGTATGTCCCACTCGTTGGTCTCACTTAAAGCATCGAGTAAGCCACACACCAACTCCAAATCGTCTAGGCAGCGTCGATCTAAGAGCGAAAGGCGCCGGCCGCTACCACGGCGCCGGTGCCAGATCCACGAAGTTCCTTCCTGCAGATTTCCCTAAGACTGGGACACGGACGCAGCATTTGGGAAGACATCTCGAACGCGCCTCGCAGGTTGACTTCACTGGTGGCTGGCGCCCGCCTCGGGAACACACGACCAATTTCCGACGACGACGCATCCCCAGCTCTTGCCTAAGTGGTAACATCGAACGAGGCACACAGCCACTGTCCCTGCGGTTGACCAAGGCTGCTGCTGCGGAACGGGCTCGAAGGCGAGGAGGACGTCGCAGATGTCTGCCAAGGCTCCTCGTGGAAGGCACCTGCCATGCCACCCATCGTGTCCATTGCCTGCAGGCAAGTGCAACGGGGTTCCTCACGAAGGAAGAAGACGGTGGTGCAGCGAGGCATGTTCCTCAAAAGCCTGCTACCGAAAGAGTAGACGGCAGCGGAGGACCGTCTCCTCGCTACCTCGCATCTAGCGTGTGAAGACGGCTGGTGGCCAGGCCGGCCTTGTGGGCTCACCGAGCAACACGACCCACGTGGCAATAGACTGCACTCGTAATCGCCTACTCTAGATGTCATGAAATGGCCACCTTCTGTGCGAACAAGCAGGCTCGGTGTGCCGGAGCGAGGCCGGCTCCCCGACCAAGATACGAGGCTCAACAGCGAGAGCTGCACGAGCGCCTCTACATCGAAGGCGTTGGGGTTCGTGAAGCCCCTTTGAATTAATGCGCAATAAATGCTTATTGATTGCGGCACCCGTCTGCCTCGCTGTCTACTCATTGTGCCGTGCGTGCTATTCCACCAAGTTCATTTCCTCCCCTGCGTCGCGCGATACCATTGTACAAGGCTTGATTTGTTGGCGCCAGTGCAGCAGTACAACTTGATTACCCTGCTGGGGTCGCTCGCTAAATACGCGCCTAGGCGGCCCATTCTATGCCTCCCTATATTCAGTGTAATACCATATGGGCCATCCCAGCTGTCACGTACCGAGATGAAATGCGAAATCAATGCCCCCTCGCATGCCGCTACTCAAGCGCGCTCCCAAGCGATGCTTGTCAGATGGACGACACCAGAAGGTTACGGTTATTTCACAGCTGGTTGCAAGTCGTGTACTCTGTTAAACCGACCTGCACGACGAAGACTGTACGCTGAGGCGATAAGTGCATGCAGTAGGGTATCCATCAAAGTTCACATGGCAGCGTTTGAACAGGCGCCAGCATGCGCTTGGCTATCTCACATGCCACTGAAATGCGCATGCTTTTGCTTCTTTTTTTTTGCAAACAAACCAATCACGTAAATTTCAGCACCAAAGTAGTTGTTATACTTCGGGATAATTTCAGCCGGGCTACAACATTACACTTCACGTATTAGCAATGAAACCAACATTTTAAAATATGAATAATTAAAAGCTATTCATACTTGTTCAAGAAAGAAATTGTCGGACTCTTAAGCAGGGCCTTAACAGCTGAACGCGATATCGATGCCTGGTCCCATACTCATCCGCTTTCGCGTAAATGCCATGCTCTTCAGTCGCCTAGGCACGCAACTGTCACGACACCATGCACTTGGCAGAAAGAGCGAGTCACTTGCGTTACTGCGTGGCATCCATCGTCGTCGTCCGCCATTTGACATTGGTGTGCCATCAAACCTCGCCGATGAAGAGGACACCGACACAACTAAGGATTGAGCTAGTTGGTACTCGTTCATCTTGAGTGGGTGCAGCGCTATGCTACACGAAACACGGTCAAGGAAGACACACCCGTCCTGTGCATCTTCGTGTTTCGCGAAGAGCTGCACCCACCTGAATGCAGGCGTAGCGCATCGCGCTCATGAGCAAGGGTTCCCAGGTTGGATCCCCGGGTCACCGAAGGTTTCTTCTTATTTCATTTGCATCTACTTCAAACTTTCGCTCACTGACAAGGCTGATTTTTCGTTCACAACCAGCGATGCCGACACGAAACTTATGCGAAACGAGCTCCTTAACGCTACTGCGTTAATACTGCTTCCAAGTGGACAGGGCTACTGCGTGCATGCAACTGGTAATTCTAAACCTCCTGGCTTTCCTTTCTTTCCTTAGGGGCCAAGCACCTTAAGGTAGAGGCTCATCCGTATGTCCACGTTGTCTGTCCGTCACGGCACAGCACCATTGCTATAGTGTGTGCCTCAGGGAAGTCAGACGGTATGTGTGCACGTGTGGGCCGATCCTGGAGGCATTGCAACCACACATTGTCGTCTGCTGTCGTTAAAGAGAGGCAATGGCGCACGTTGACTATGGAAATGCTCTTTCTGCGATGAACGCTGTACCAGCTCGCAAGGAACGAGAACGCGCCCTCGCCCGCGAGGGACAACGCCGACGCAGCCAGTGTCTGCTAACGAGTTTCTTGATTGAAAAAACCAACTGCTCGCGCTGCACAACCGTACACCGGCCACTCTGTAAGTATAGGCACTTGATCTTGCACCTGCTATGTCGTGCCAATGGGAGATTTTTCTTGTGCGTAGTTGAAAAGTAAAGATTCGTACTCTGCGCGTTAATTAATGAAATCGGGAACTCGGCACGATACACGCCATGGTTTCGCAGGAATCTCATCAAGACCAGGAGCATGAATGGCAACGACCGTACGTTATACACACGCGTTTTCACTCATTTACATGGGCGAGTGGGCAATGTTACGGGTGATTTACAGAAATACCTAAAGTTCCCCAGTGCTTCGCCCACTCATCATGATTCACTTCGTAGATATGCGTGTCTTTTTAACCTTCGTTCATGATAGTTGGGACACCCTTATACCTGCAGCATCATTGCACAATGCCACCTATGGCCCATCCACAGATGCATCAATAAGCGTTAGACTCTAAGAGCTATATTTTCCTCTTCAATGTGTACGCGACCGCTGGCGAGTCTTTTGACTATTTTTCTTTTTATTCTTTATATTTTTCTGTCCCCCTGCGTGAGTGTTTGTCGTCAGTTTGAACGAGCATCCTCCTCGTTTGACGACTGAAGCGGATTGTGATTTATTGCCCTGCGCGGGCCGGGTGGTCCTTTCCCTCGGTTCCGAGAACATTTCGGGCGAATGTCGGTGCGCGTGAGTGCGTGTGTATGTGCGTGCGTGTTTCGTCGTTTGTGGCAATGTGCGTCGGCGTGGCTGTGAGTGGCGGTGGACATGTGGCTTTGGGAGAGCGAGAGAAAAAGCGCGGGAAAAAACTGATTGGACACAGTTCGACGAGAAGCAGTAGAGCGCGGGAGACGACGTGTGAGTGCGGGTGGAACCACGAAAGCGAGCGAGTGCGATGAACAGTGCGAAGTGCGGACAGTGCGATGTGCGAGAGCGATGTGCGAGCGTCTGTGTGACTGTGCGATGAGTGTG
>JABSTT010003962.1:0-25098 GCA_013339685.2 Hyalomma asiaticum | reverse complement strand
AGTAACGGTGCCGAATATCACTCATACAGGCTCCTGATGCATTAGATGCGGTTCAGGCTTAGTGACCGCGACGACAAAAGTTTGTTATTTAGACCATAGAAGCTAGTTACGTTTGTTCCCGAAATTCTGTTTTTTCAGGTGCTTATCCTCCGGTTCGAAAAAACCACGGCGTTAAATATAGTCTAGTCATTCTTTCACCATCATACCAAGCTTACCTTCTTTGCACTCTTATTGGTCACCCTAACACATGCCACCCAATTCCCCTACCTTCCCACCCCCAGTGCCCAGGTTTTCCTTATTTCTATCCTTTTTTTCACACATGTCCGCCTTCTCCTTCTCAGTGCTTAGGAGAGAGTGCAGAGAGTAGAGAAACGAACGCTCGAGAAGGCAGTTGCTCTCATGGCGAACAGAGTTGCACTTGTCGAAACGTTGGTTCCAGAAACATTATCGGTTCTGCATCACATTTAACAATCTGCTCATCCAAATAGCACGGGATACATTCTAGTAACAATGGTTGCATTGTTTGCTTGGCATACATACTTGGTTGGCATACTAAAGAATAACTTACGTTTCATATGATCAAGCTTCCCACAGGACTAACTACATCGTGTCGAAGAAACGTACCCTTTCGTTGCATTTAATTGAGGCATTATGTGTTTTAGCCAGTTATTCAAGCTCGTTCATATTGCCCAGGACATATCGTCCAGCTCAATTAGACTACCACATTTAGGTACACATTGTTAGCTGTCGCTAATTTTCTTTAAACTATTCCTTCTTCAAGCTCATATCCACAGGCTGAAAACGGCTTCCGTAAAACATTGTTTCCATTTCATACCAGAACTCATAGAAATTAAGCAACTGATCAATTCATGAGGCGCCATCATATAATGTCGTGTTTTCGTACAATGGCGTTAGTTATTACCGTAACCTTATTGGAATTCAGTTTTGTGAGTGTGTTAACATGCACTTATAGCTATTGCTACATTTTAATAGATCCACGTTATTTACCTCGTAATCCTTGCTTTTTTTATTCAATTCTTACCACACTTCCCGCTCTGAAACTTCGTGATTGGGGGCACAATAAATGAAACGTACAAAAGATTTCCGCACATAACGCACAAAGCACAGACGCATCTACCTGCAAACTCCTAGTCGAGCTGCATGGGAAACAGGTGGCGGCATACAAATGAGCGCGCTTTTAATGCGGGACACCGCCGCACATTACTGCAGTCTCACAACGTATTGGCTTGAAGCTGCTCCCTGGAGACAGGTCTGTTGTTGATACTTGTTTGAATAATTTATCCTTCCATAAATCATGCTTCTGTACTGTTTGTCTCAACAATAGTATCGCTTTCCCTATTTCAACTGTTATCGTAAATATTTTGAGATTTAGAATAATTTGACGAATCGGTAAATATTTCAACCGTTTACGTCTCTTCTGCTGTCGAGTACAACAATATGGGCCTCTTCTTTTTTTCCATTGAAATGGTCCACCCACTGTCTTGAAACACCCGGTGTAGATGGTCACTAGCTTTGAGAAATTTGAATTTCCATTTTTCTTTAGGAAACTCAAGCGTTATGCCTTTCCGTGCTGCCACTTTCACAGGCGATGTGTTTTCATAACCGTTCTGTCGTCCTGAAGAGTCGAGGATAAACGTGCGCATTTATTGTTAATTTTCGCTGCTATGTTATTTAAAATTTATCCGTGATTAATATTGTTTCTAATAGAAGTCATCTTCCTGACTCTTTAAGAAACACATAAGGTAGTGTTATTGCACGCCTTCTTTTAATGAAGCTATTTTAATGAACCTTCTTTTAATGGAGCGCTTGAAGTTCATGCTTCATGCTCACCCTACTTAATTTACAAATCGTTTTGTTTTTGAGTTACGTGTTGATCGACATATAGAGTTCAGTCAACCCAATTTTTCTGGGTTTGCGGTAGTGCTTTCAATGGTTCTTCGTTTGCTTATTCTATGTTTTGCATTTTGAAAGACTTTTATTAGTTCTTGCCAAGACATTATGCCAGATATATGCATAGCTGCATGAAGACGGTCCTTAATTTTTTTTCCAAATTTCGTCTTCTTCCTCGTGCAAGCACGCTTATTTGTGCTGAAAGACAGCCTTGCATTTTTGAGCTTTTTTTTTGTCTATCAATATTTACGTGTCTTCCGAGAGATTTTTGACCGTAAATAGGATAAGGATGTCTCTCACGTTGTATACTTGGGCCTCCTCCATTTAAACTTGCAAGTTACACTTGTGCTGAGTAGTATGGCAGACTCCCGATAGCTCATGACGTTTATATTGTTTTCTTCTGTTAAGGCTTCTCTAGCTTCACGTATCACATCTTTAGATAACAATGTGTTATACCGCCGTTGCCGGTTATTCCCTTCCCATGTTCTGGTTACGCTTATGCTAGTTACAGCCCGGGCAGTGAGGCCGACCGGGTCGCGTATTTCCTTAACATATCCGGAGCAATGCACAGGGACGCGTTCTGCGCCGCTATTGGCCGCACGCGAGCGTGAGCCCGCCTACGCATTTTCGGTAAATGTTTGTTTACACTCCCACATGCGCCGGCAGCCGACAGAGAGTAAGCCTGCACGAGGAGGGAAGGCTGCCGCCATTTTATCGCTCCCGGCGCATTTCCTGTTATAGCTATTTTAAGCGTGTCCGTGGTTCCGCCCGTGTCACTGGAGGGCCCGTTGAAATACGCTGCCGCTTCGCGGTGCGTCTTCGGCGCTCTCACTATTTTGCTCGTGTCACTACTGCCAGAGCCAGGCGCGTCAGCGACGGGCGCTAGCGCGCCCGCCGCTGAGACCAACGCGATTGCGGCTCCTTCGGAGCTGTTGTGTTTACCGGAAATGCGTAGCGGCGGCTCCCACGACGGCGACCCTCGGGTGCGGCCAATGGCGGCGCAGAACGCGTCCTGTGCATTGCTCCGGATATGTTAAGGAATTACGCGACCGGATCGCGTAGAAAAGCTTTTACAGGGAGCTGGAGACGGGCACTGGCCTGAATTTAGGCCTTAGGTAGGTTTCGTGTATGAAGTCGTTGCTTCCAATCATGAGGGGTTTGAACTGTGGTATATTATTAAAGTGAACCTATATACGTTGTGTATTGATTGATTGATTTGTGGGGTTTAACGTCCCAAAACCAGTCCTGATTATGAGAGACGCCGTAGGGGGGGTCTCCGGAAGTTTCGACCACCTGGGGTTCTTTAACGTGCACTGACATCGCACAGCACACGGGCCTCAACATATACGTTGTGTATGTATAGAGTATAAGCATATAAGGAAAAGTTAGGATCGTCGGAATATTTTCTCTTACAAGTTTGGTAATGTAAAACAGCGCAAGAACAGAGGAACCGCAAAAGAAATAAACCGGACCAGTGTTGAATGCTCTGCATTTCCTGTGTGACATTCCTGTTGTTACACTTGTGGTTTGAAGTCAAGCATAAATATTTGGCTAAATTCCTTCTGTTGCACACAAACACGAGTGCTATTGCAATTTTCGTGTAAGTTAGCATGCTGGTATTAAAAAAAAGTCACAGTTTCGCCACAAGGGCGAAGCAATGAATGCGATAGCAACAAACTGTTCTGCTATACGAAATGAGGCTCGCAGCTTCAGGAGCAATATTAATTATAGCAAACATGCACTTGCTAAGTGACCACCTCCCGTGGGCAGCGCGTGCTGGTACAAAGTGCTTTATACGTTGTGTGTCACAAAGCTACACATACAAAGCTATGGGAGGTCGCTAAATGAACAAACAGAAGATGAGCGCGAACTATCAAGTCAAGCACGCACGAAACGAATGCACAGATGTACACCGAACGAGGGCAAATAAGCTGTCATAGTGGATACTCTCAGTATGAACAGTGTTCCTGTTGCAAAGGCGGCCGAAGCAGCGAAGGAAACTAGCATGCTTCAAGTGTCGAGCTTTGACACTTGTTAGTTCGTGCTCATCTTCTGTTTATTCGCTTAGCGGCGTCCCTTGAGCTCGAGTGACTTTCGTACGCTCCCTTGAGCTCCTCGCACCATCTCGCTGGTAATGAAGAAACGCTTATAAGCGCCTGCCCTTTCTGAGTCCGCCCAGCGGTAAAGGGTGGGTATATAAGGCTCGCCGTTAGCTCCCCGAGGGAACTGCTCTTTGTGGCGTAGTGGTTAGCACTGCAGAGCGAGGCGTTCCTGGTTCGATTCCGCGCTTCGGAAGCGTTTATCTGAATTATGTTTCTTTGGGACATTTATAGATATATACCTACTTATACATATATTGTTCATGACGCGGCGACGGGGACAGCAAAAACCAGCCGAGACTGTCCATATAATTGCCATCGCAATAATAATAAATTTGGCACCCATCTTAAATATACCTTTCTATTGTGAGGTGTGATTACAGAGAGGTTAGTATTGCAAATATAAAACTATTCACAGTTAGGATATCGGGTAGGGTGAGCTTTAAAGGGGTCCTGAGCCACCTCCCGGGCTCGTTGCAAAAACAAATTCTACAGCTCGCTTACGCTGAATTGAAAATCTCAGCCAAATTCACTTGTCATCCGGGAAGCGTAGCTTCACAAGCGGAGCACAAAGTTTCCACTTCCTCAGGAGCTCTTAACTCAAAAGGAGCCTTCTGCTCACGCTCCTTGTATATGCTTTGTTACGTCATAAAGCATCGCTGCGTCACGGAGCAACGCTGCTATCGGCCGATGGCAGACACGCCCGCCGCGCCTGTGTGCGGGCCCTTCACAAAGCACGTTCTTTAAAATCCCACGTGCACGCTTGCCGTGCGCTCGATTTTCCTTGCGTTGCGAGCGCCTAGGCAAACTAGTTTCTGGAAACATTGCAAAATGTATTTGTTAATGCGCTGGAACCGCTGGAAGGTGTCCATAAACTACCTCGGCGTCGTCGCAAGCGGTGCGGTGCAGAATTTACCATAAATAGAGTTTTCCAAGGAGCCAACAAATCCATCCCAGGAGCCTGTAAGGAAGAATGATTTCCAAACTTTGATCAATTATTGATCGGTGATCGCAGATGGTTTTATGCCCTTTGGGATTCCAATGCGCCACCTTTTAGGACTCGAACTCAATAACATGACTCTAGTCAAACTCAAAATCTTTCTTGAATAAGGTGAATGAAACGACTAGGACAGATTACGGAGGAGAGGGTAGATTAGAGGTGATTAAGACGCATTAGGTAGGGTTAAGGCACATTGAAGCGCTGTAAGGTGGGCTATAGCATATTAGAGCGGGCTACGGCAGATTAAGAATGATTAGAGTGGATAAAAGAGGATTACAACAGATTATGGCTGTCTAAGGTTAATTACTGTGTATTGCAAAGGATTACGCGTGTTCGAGCCCGACACGATGATTAACCCGCATACAACCACTAATCAACCATTAAATAACTTGAAGTTATGCCTGTCAAGGTGGAACAGCATTGGAGTTGCGCGGTTTACCCTGAAGGCGTCGTGTGCACAGCATCAAAGACAAGCAGCGCGCTGACAAAGTAAGCGCGCACACCTCCGAGCCTAAATGCGTGTGATGACCGAATACAAAGATTCGGAGGATCGAAAAAAATCCACGCATATCCACGGAGTGAATGATGATGAGTGGGCTAAGCTCGGGATGTTCATCGTAGATCGTGCCGAGTTTCGGATTATTTTGTTAACGCGCACGCTACGAATCCTCATGGTTCAACTATGCACAAGTGAAATCTCCCACCGGCACTTCATTGCAAGCCAAGGTCCAGTGCATATATATATATATATATATATATATATATATATATATATATATATATATATATATATATATATATATATGTATATGTATGGGTTGCCGTTGAACGCGTCTCCAGCGCGAGCAGTCGGTATTTCTCAATCAAGAAACTCGCTAGGAGACGCTGCCTGCGCCAACGTTGTCTCTCGCGGGTGAGGGCGCGTTCTCCTTCTTTGCGAGCCGGTAGAGCGTTCCTCTAAGAAACAACGTTTTCATAGCCTGCGCGCGCCTTTCGCTCTCTCTCTGTCTTTCTCTCTCTCACAAGACAGCAGAGCCACGCGCCGGGAGAGAGAGAGAGAGAGAGAGGCATGCGCCGAGGGCGAGCGCGTGCCTCCCAGCACGCGGGTCACGCCTGACAACTGACGCGTGACAAGGTTAGACTAAGAGGAGCTTCGCCCCTAAAATGCAGTGATCGCTGCGGCACGCGGCCGAGGCCAGGCACGGAATGAGCAGGCGGCCACAAACGCGTGCTGCCAACAGCCCCGCAGTCGCGTGCTTTCAATCAGCCATTCTGATACGCCGTTGAAGCCTGTTGACGTAACGTGGTGGTCAGGGCACCTCCTTCGAAACCGCCCACAAGGACTCCGTGGCCTCTACTCCGCAAGTTGAGACAGAACAGGAAAGGGGGGCTTTGCACTCGCAATATCAAACATTTTTTTTTTAAATTCTTTCGGCTGTGAATTTCTGAGGGGCTTTTAACACACACCAAGCCGTTTCCAAAAACGAACCCGAGGGATGGTTCAGGGCCCCTTTAAGCTGAAAAATAGTGCGGCCAAAATAAAGTGTTGAAGAAGATAGTGCCGTGTTCCCCCTGTTGGTGTTGCGTTCATTCTTGAAACTTAAGTATATTTCCTAAAATTTCGCAGATATCACGGTGAGATGCGCTCTCTCTCGAGAGAGAGATAACACTTTATTGTCGTCAGTTACTGAGGTAGGTGATCCGCCAGGTCGAGCCTGGGGAGTGGCCACGAGATCGGGAGAGGGTGGGTCTCCTCTGCAGTACGAGAGGATATGGTTAAGTGTGGCTGTTGAGCCGCATTGCGGGCAATATGGGTCGAATATGGCCGGGTATATGCGCGAGTAGACGTACGGGTTCGGAAAAGAATGTGTTTGTAGTCGGCGCCAGATCACCTCCTGGCGCTTGGCAATTTATGGTGAGGAGGTGGTTTCAGCTGCCTCGACAAGCGACAATAGTGGGTAATGTCGTGATATAATGCGATGCGAAGCAGTGAGTCGTGTTGTTTTTATGTCTTCTGGCATGCGCTTTACACCGCGCGACCGTGCTATTTAGCGTGCACATTTCACCATGGAAAAAATGTTGCAGTGGCTTAGCTCGGCTAGGCCAGGATATACGTAGCGTTAGCAAAGGTTCAGCTGATTATTCTTAGCTTTCCTGGTTGTCTAGATTGTCTAGGATTAGCTTGATTGTCATGCTTACTGCTGCTCGAATGACACACACGCGGTAGACGTTTGTCCCTTTGCTCCAGTGTCTCCGCAGCAAGTTTAGCCTTCTTGTGTTCATTCCTCCTACGCTCAACCGCTAATTGCCAGGCAACTACTTCGGGATCCGATGAGTCAAGCTTCTCCGCTCTTCTGCGCTGTTGAGCAGCATTTGCGCTCTCCTTCTCCATGGCTATACCACACAGGCAAACGCCAGTCAGAAGCGCAGCGGCTCCAGCGCAGTGTCAGACGGCGACTGCACAGCGAGCGCGCGCCGGCGCCAGTGCGTCTACCACGGCTACGACGTCACTCCACCGGTATGCGCAGACCGGCGGCGGTGAGTCGCGCGCGGCGGCGGCGGAGTGCGCGAGAGGTGCCAGCTCCGGTGGCTCCGGTGCGCAAGCTGTGTGACATCACTGATCCTTGCGCATGCGCAGCACGGCTCTTGATGTGCCGCGCGAAACAGGCTTGGCTAGGCCAGCGTAGCTAACGCTACAAAACTTGGCCCAGCACAGCGGCATCAAGCGAGCGCGCTCCTTTGGGCACTCATAACGCCTAACGCCTTCGCGGGAGTGTTATGTCGCGAGGGCATTGCCGGCTTTGCGACATGCGAGGCGCCTGGAATGGAGTATGTGATCAAGAAGAAGAAGAAGAAAGTATTTAATGAGAGGAAAGGAGGAGGTATCGGCCTGGAGAGTAAGTCTCTGGCCTGCTACTCCTCACAGGGGTAAGGGGAAAAGGGATAAATAGAGATAGAGCGAGGTGTGAGAGGTGACCATGGTAAAGCACAATGGGTCACTATACAAGTCTTATAAGCGGATGTGCACCATGAGCAGTAGTCTTTACAGCACAGTACTAGAGACGGACATCTAAACCTGGGTCACACTAAAAATTAAAAAGGGCCTTGAAGTTGCGCTGGGCGTGGTCCGTGTGCTTCCATGCACCTAAAAGTCCCTCCTCCGAAAAGGGCGGAGTCGAAACCGTCTACCACGCACCGAAGTGTTCTCCTTTCGGCCGAATATTGAGGGCGCACGCAGAGGATATGATGTATAGTCTCTGATGTGTGACACACGTGGCAATCGGGCGCTGCTACGGAGCATGCAGCGCGTCTTATGGCTGGCAGAATAGTGAGCGCGCCAGCGAGGGGGACCGCGCTAACTACAAAGTTGCTGCTCTAGCGACCCCCGCCCTCACGACTGTTCATGCTCATGAAAGACGGGCGGGGCGTTTCCTCTCCGCCGCAGGCCTTCCGAGCCGGGTGATGTTATCGCTTGCGCCCACCGAGAGCAATGATGGGCCAGGACTCTTCTGATCGCTGCTTCAACCGCGTTCGTCTCGCCGCTCGTGTATCCGCGGCCAGAAGATAGCATGCGCGGGGAGTTGTTATCAGTTTGGACTTGATATGGGATATGACGGCGACGGCTAGAAACCGTAAAGACTCTCTATACAATTGTTATGCCAACAAAAATCGACACTCGCTGTTATTTTCTTTATTTTTTTCCTTATCAAAATGCCTAGATTCACCCGCGCGGCTCGACGACAAATCAGATTAAAATGCCACGGAATTCAGACGAACGGAAGGACATTTATTTGTTGCGATAGCATAATTGTGGATACGGATAACGCAATGATATTTATGTAGCCTATGTCGGGAGCATGGCTCAGCCTCCGGGAAGGTAAGGGAAGAGGAGTGAAAGCTCACTGAAAGAGAAACGCCGTAGTGGAGGGCTGCGGAAATCTTCACCACCTAGGATTTTCTAACGTGCACTATCCACGCATAATAAATGGGCCTCTGGCGTTTGACCGCAGCCACTTGGATCTAGCCGCTAAAGCCCGGCATAGCATATCACAGGCCGCGAAGGTGTGCATATGCCCGTTATAAATACTATGCAAGCGACGCCCCTGCGACATACGGTGACTCTGCAACTTCTTGCGCTTAATAGTTGTAGCGTCCCCGATCCGCTGTTGCTGGTGCGGCTGATCTCAAAGAAAGAGATTTAGGTTTATGGTTCATGTTTGCGTTTACTTTCGGATTGTTCACATCCAAATTACAATTACAGCTGTCATGTGTGCACGTTGCAGTTACGACAGAGTTTGCAATTTTTCTTGCGGATTTCATTTCGTCGAATTCCCACGTGTTCACTCACGTTATCTGCGCAGCGGCGGAAGCGCCCACGTGTTTGGGATGCTTGGGGATGGCCTTTCTAGGCCTGCGGCTTTCCAAAGCTGCAGGTTGGATTTTCGCGACATTCGGTCCGTAATGTCATCGTGTTAATTTGTGCGTGCCCTATGAGGTTTCAGCACGTCATTAAGTTGTTTAGAATTAGCCAAAATGTGCAGGAAATAATGTGACGATGCGTTGGCAGGTTACGTATAGCGATCGTTTCACAAGTGTTCAAGCAACAAGTTGTATCACCTCCTTCTACAAAGCATAAATACATAACATTTAGATCAAATATAAGAAAACACGCAAGTGATGATATCCAACTGTGCTCGCACTGGAAGAATGCTGCTATGAACTAACCTGGGTCAATGCTGCCATAATATTCATTTGTAAAATCGATCACAGAAAATGTGAGAATGAAGGTAACGTGAATTTCTCCATGATCTCGTTTTATCTTAGGTGATTCCAAGTGAGCATGATTTCGATAATCTTCTTGGCGTCAGCTGCGGCTTCCTTTCTGTCTTCACTTCTATGGACTTTGTACGTATTCATCGACAAATGGCTGTGGCGATGGCGCTCTCCGCATGGAAGCAAGCTGCCTCCTATGCCACCAGCGAGCAGCATCCAAGGACACGTTGAACTCCTACGCAATGACTTTCACCGGAGAAAGTGTGCTGAGTGGACCAAGGAATTCGGGCCAGTGATCAGGCATGTAGCATTTTTGTAAAGTATGCAAAATGTTCATCACAGTGTCACGGCGCTTATGAATTTCAACTGGTATTGGAAGGAATTGGCTTCGATCCCAGCTGCGACGGACGCATTTGCGACTGGGGCGAGAGTTGTCGACACCAATGTATACTGCGAGGTTTTGGTGTAGGTTAAATAACTCCATGCGGTCGTCACGGCGGTAGCCCTCAATCAGTACGTACATCGTAATGCCTATCGTAGTTCTTGCCGAGGATCCCCAGTAATTAGTGCCGGAAATGTGATCTGTGTCCTTCATTGTTCTCTGACTGTAGCGAAAATACGAAGGAAGACCGTACGCGACCGTGTGGCCTGTTGGAAGGAATGGCTGAACTAATGCGAGAGCCCGCCTGTGGCCGCAGCTCGCGTTAGCTACCCCTTCGTCTTTATTTTGCAATATACTCCCGCGGCCGACAAATTTGCGAAGTGCTGCGTGCTTCAAGAGTGCTAACCTTGAGACGGGACACCATCTTCAGACATGACCTGGGAGGTTCTCCGTCACGTGACACAAGTTCAGATCACGAGAATCTAATTCTCCTCCCACACCCTGGTGTCGTCTTTAACTCGAAGTCGACGTGAAGATGTTGCAGGCTTATGAGTGGAGCGTAGACGCGAGTTCTCCTTGTGCCGCCCAAGAAATTGTGAGGCGCTTGCTCTGTGGCGATGGAAGGTGTTAGCTGTGGGAGGAGGTTTGTCTTGCTGGGCAGGTGGTTGTTCTAGCTGCAGGCTGTATCTTTGGGACATGGCCGCCACGTTGCTTGAAATCATCTATCGGGTACTTGATCGGAGGCTTGGTGTGCTGGTGTTCCTCTCTGGTGCTACGCAGCTTCAAACCATGCCAATCTGAATGTTTGTAATGTTTGGGCTTCTTGCTTCGCTGCTCTCGATCCGAAGTGGTTGCGTTGCTCTTGTCACACCGGGACATCCAAGTATGTCCCCAACTGTTCGTCGAATAAGATTTGGCACTGCACTTTGAAAAGCAAGACGAAGTGGGTGTTAGCTTCTTCTTCTTGCCGTCCTCCGTGATATTTGGGGGCACATCGACGACTATCAGTGCCGATGTTTTCACACAAGACGCGAACGAATCAATAGTGACATGGCCTTGACGTGGCAAAGTAGGCAAAGTTGTCACCGCGGGCGCCTCTCCAGCATGCACTGTAGGTAACGAAGACCTAACGGCAAGCGTTGGTTGGTGCACTGTCGGCGTCACTGAAGTGTGCGAGGGCGCTGCGTCGTCATTGATGCATGGAATGGCAGGCTGTGCGAACGTGGTGCCGTTGACTGGCACTTCACAGAACTGCGCGGACTGTAACTTCTCTGGGATTGCGTCGGAAACGTGAGAAGTAACGTCTGGATGCCGAGGCACCATGGTTTGGATGACGCAGGAGGTCTGTGCTAGGGTCGGAAGGCACGGTGGTGCGTAAATCGGGGTGTGTTGAGGTGGCGATGCTAGCGGCTCGACGAATGGTCTCGCGATGTGGGCGGAGGAGATGGGTAGCATTGGCAGACGCGACTGGGTGGCGCGGCGAACATCGGACTTTGGGAAGCTCACCTTCTGGTCGTATTCGAAGGCTGTGGCCATGTCTGCTTCCAGGTCAGCGTCATAAAGCGTAGTCTGTATCTGCTCGTCGAGGGCGATGTTCTGCGAGTGCATGTACACGATGAATTCCAGGTGATTTTCGAGCATTTCTGTCGGGGTTGCAGGATCTCCGAGCAGGAAGTTGAGGTTCGACATGGCCTTGATAATGGCGGTGCGGAGGAAACCGCGCTTTCTCCGCAGTTGATCCATCTCAGAAAAGGGAAGGACCAGACGACTGGGCGGGCTTCGCCACCAGAACGAATGTAGCGAAAATACGAAGGAAGACCGTACCCGACCGTCTGGCCTGTTCGAAGGAATGGCTGAACTAATGCGCGAGCTCACCCGTGGCCGCAGCTCGCGTTAGCTACCCCTTCGTCTTTATTTTGCAACACTGACCAGACAATTACCGACTACCAGAGGGCAGTGTGATTGTGATTTCGGAATGGAAACACCGATCGTTGGCCAACCTTACTCCTTTTGTTACACACCAAAATTTGGGGAGCTGGGTATGAGTATGCGAGGAACATGAATGACTAGTCTTTACATCAAGAACATGATATACTTGTCGTTTACGGGACGAAGAAAGATACTGCTGTCATCTGGGGCTGCTACTCATAGTGCTCGGCTCATGGTATTCTGGTAGCAGCAAGAGATGTTCGAATATGATACAGCATATAAGTCAGTCAACTAATATAGATACTTAAAATATCATTAGAACACACTTAAACGCCATAAAAGGATATAAGAGATACAGATTATCGTAGCCTAACATGAAAATGTATACGAAACAAGCCGACTGAATAGACAAATGTGCTGAAATCTCCGAAGGCAGCTCAATAATCGCTAAGGGGACAGGAAATGAACGTAATTCGCGAAGTGCCGAGCAAGCGCTCTACCACTAAACTATGGTGGCTCCTCCCATGCAACATTTATGACGTTTACCATATAGTGAGCACTCTGTCCCTCCCAGCACGTGGTAATATATTGCGATAATGGTGCTTGTGCCACACAAAGTGTGCTTCTAGTGTATATTAGCCGCTGTCATAGCAACGTAATAAACAGTACACGCCTTCTATCACTCAGCATGCGTTTACCCTGCTGTGCTCAATCAGCAGGAATAATTCAAAAAATGACTCCGGTGATGCGTAAGTTAGGGAGCCGTAGCCTGCATTTGTCACTATGTAAACGGGCGTCTGTGCACTAACACGAGTTCCAATGTGACGTTGTAGCACTGAGCTACCATTGAGTCGCAACGGTGCTGTCGACGTTCCTGGTTTGTCCTCGTTAAGTATACGCCTACTCATACGCTTTGTGTAGAGACATTCGTCCAACTCGTAACACTTGGCTAAATACTAAAGAGCTCACCACAATTTTTCGCGAATACTTCGTATGCCACCGACTCGTAAGTGTGCGGTGCCTAAACGATATTTTTATTCAAATGGCGCAAATAATTTTGGCTATCTGCGGAACTTTACCTTACAACGCCTTTCGCGTGGAAGTGAGTAGCGCGGAATGAAGTTCCGTGTGGAGTGCGACAGGCGATGGAATTTCTGGTATGCTGGAAATTGATATAAATAGACAGAAATACGACGGCGTACATGCTACCAAGGATTGTCTTGCGCTGAAATGTAAAATATGCGTTATTTAGAGCATTTCGGCAAGGACAGCCAGTGGCGTCCTAGCGAAACCATTGGTGCACCACAAGCAGCTTTTCCATTCACTTTTCCTCCCCGATATGACGCGCTCATAACAATCAAGGTAAGTGGCTTCCACTGTATGAGTGTCAGAAAGAAATACGGCTAGTGTAAGTGTAACGTTGGCGGACTTGCAGTGCGTCTGAATGGAAAGCGAAACTTGAGCAACTCCCGCGCACGAAAGGGTTTCCAGGGAGACGACGACGCATCATGCGCGGTACCCAGTGTTGCTGGCATGCCTACAGTAGGAAAGGAGAGACTTCGTGGATGAAAAAAAATTGTGTTTTAATAATTTCTATTCAGTTTCTGGAGAAACCACTGCACGCTGGGACACTTCGAAAGGTACGCTTTCTATTGAGCCAAAAGACAGGAAAGCGATGAAGGACGGTAGACGGTCCCTTTAAGAACTGCCAATTTAGTTTCCGTTGAGGTAGCTCAACTAACACAGTTTAAAGTCATTAACGGGTTACCTAAAGTTCCCTATCAACTCTAAAAAATGAGGCAAAAATAGCACCCACCCGTTTTGTAGCACAAGGCTCCAAGGTGTAGCACAGGGCTGCAAGGCTACAACGCTAGAAGCTTTCATTTCTGAGAAATTCGTACAGATGTTCTTATAGCCTTGTGCTACAATACGGGTGGACGCTAATATTTCCTTTCATACACGTTACTGCACCTTGCGGGTTTCCGCAGAACTCATTTGTGCAATGTTGAAAAATGTATTAGTTTTCCAATTCTTCACTTCAGTGAGGCCTCTCAACCCGGTAACCATAATAATTTTTACCAAATTGTAAACCTTGGGTATAACTTGTGCACCTGTAGCGTTCTTCAATTTACTTACTTAATTGACAGAAGTTAGTTTGCAGAGGGTCGCTTATTCTGACAATAAAGTCATTAATAAAGGTCTACCACACAGCTCAATGCTAGGGCCGCTGTTGTGTGTTTACGTTAATGACTTACCTGATTGTCTTAATCGTTTTAAGTGGTTCTACATGCTGACGATACTGCTATTTTGATGTGTGACCATTAATTATGTACTTATTAAACCGAACAATCAATCAGCCAAACTTTCCGAATGTTTTCTTTCAATTTAATTTTGAACCCTGGTAAAACTCAGCTTATGTTCATTAAAACATCTTAAAAGGCTCTTCTTTGCCTATCTCAAGTAATCATCACTAATCATGTAATCACCGCAGTTAATTGTGCAATTTGCAATTGTGGGTACAAATTTAGAGCCTAATTTGAAGTTCACTAATCAAATTTTTATATTAAACAAAAAGGTCCTACGGCACAAGAGCTTCCAATAAATCACGACCATATTTTCCACTTGAGGCATTACTGGATTTGTACTATGCGTTCATGCATAGTCACATCACCTATTTCATTACGTCATGAGGGAATACATACAATTGTCGTCTCTCTTCTCTTCAGGATATTCAAAACCAGGCTATCCGAATTATTAGAAATAGTTCAGTTCGCTCTAATGCTTTCCCACTTCTTCAGGCCAATTTCATACTTCCTGTATGTGGTTTGTTAGGTATTATTTACTTATTCTATTCTTTAAACTGCGTAACAAGCAGCTCGCCAACGAATTCGTTCAATCTAGCTTTCCTGTAACACTTACTGCACTATGCTTGCGCATAATATTGACTTTTAATTGCCAAAATATAACAGTAACTACCGAAAAATGATATCATTTTCGGCGATTAATGCTTGCAATGCTTTTCCATATTCACTTAAATACTCATCCACGTTCATTGTATTCAAACAGGAATTAAAATGTTTCTTTTGTATAACTGGTTGATTTACTCTCTTTACGTTTTTTTCGTTATTTAGGCTATTATGTTTTTGCTATTTCTACTATGTTTTTCTCCGTAAAAGAGTTTGTCTTTTACATTATATGTCTTTTTCTCTCTATAGCATCGTACCCGTTTTGTCTGCCTATTTCTGCTGTTACAACGCCCGCGCATGTACAAACCCTGTTAACCGAGTGTCCCCCGGCCGTCATCCAAACTTTGGGACCTTCGCCTCTACAGCACGCGAAACCAATTCATGTACATTAACTTGTATTACTAATAAACTTGAACTTTGAAGCGCCTCTTGAAGGGACACAACGGAACATGTGACGACGCGGACACGTAGTGCACAACGTACTCCTGTACTGACTCTCTCGGTTGCTAAATACCGCGGTGAAAGCGGTTCCTCTCAGCGACCACATTAGTTAAGCTTCTGAAAAAAATTGCTTTATGGCTTCTGTAGCTTCATCGTAACCGGGAAGCTGAACGGTGTCTTTGCTATCCTGGACAGGTTTACCGCTGGTAGTTCACTCACTCCTCTGCGCTGAATCCGGTGTAAGTGGTAGGCTGAAGAAAACACGTTCACCCTCAACGCAGTGGCTGTGTAAGATCAATACCTTGCGGGATTCGGGCTTGAAGTCGGATGCTCCTGACCCCAGTACGTAGTTGACGAACATACAATACCATTAGGACCAGGGAACAGGAGTGTGGCAAGGCACAGGCAGCAAAGGAGGTGGCGGGGCAAGAACGAGACTGCTCATGGCGTAGAAAAAAAATCAGGCGTGGTTACGGCCGTTCAAAACGGTATGCCTGTAACCGAAAATGGTTGCGCCGACTCTCTCCGCCATTCTGGGGTTTAAGCCGGAGCTGCTGAGGAGCGACAGAGGCGCTGTCGCAATGGCAAAACAAAAACGCAATATTTAATCCCAATTATCTATATATACAGGTGAACGAAAGCGCCACTTGCGGCGTGCAAGGGCTACTGGAACCGAAAATACAAAAAAATAGATTTGGATAGCATGTTGAAAATGGTCGTAGCGCACTTCGTGTGAGCGCGCCGTCGTTGAGGTTGCGAGTGCCGCTCAGTGTTCCAGCATCCCAAACTTGAACAATGCAGCAGGAAGAATTGTATGGAAACATCATCCTTGCCCGCTAGACCATGTCTACTCACGGCCGGAATGGTTGGGGCCCTGTGGAAGATGGCACATAGCAATCAACACCAGCATTCTGGTTTCTCTGTCGTGGAGCGCACTTGTAAATGTGTTGCCCCGCCAAGGTTGCGTAGTGCTTCCGGCACTCGGCTGCTGCTCCGAAGGTCGCGGGATAGAGCCCGGCCGCGGCGGCTCCATATCGATGGAGGCGAATCGTTAACACCCGTCTAGTATGGGGTGTCAGTGCACTTTACCCAACTCGAGGTGGTCAAAATTTCCGGTGCCCTTCATTGTGGCGCTTCTCGGAATGATATCGTGAGCTTATCGTTCAGATACCCTAAAGGACCAGAATACATTGCGCAGGGGGACTTACATCGAATGCGACAAGAAATAATCGACACACTTAGCAAAACAATAAGAATTAGAACAAGAATAATTAAACATCAATCTGTACGATAACAACCGCGTATTATAGTGTTACACAATCACAAGTTAGAAATTATATTAACGTTTAAAACGTTTAACAATCACCGTAAGCATAATCGGATGGAAATGATAAGAAACAGGACCGAATGAAGCAACACAAGCGAAACAATAATAAGCATACACTACAGAACATAAAACATATTGCATGTCAAAGTCATCAAGAAATGGAAGTGTAGTTCTACGCCAGAGATGGGAGCATAAATTCAATGTTTTGGTTTTCTATTTTGTTTAACGTTTTTCAGAAGGGAGGAACGCATATTTCCAAAAACCATTGGCTCTGTGTTCTAGAAGTGTATTTAAACTATTTACAATTATGTGATTGTTCACAAAGCCTGTGAAGTCAGCAGGAAGGAGATTCCATTCACAAATTGCGAGAAGTGGCGGGTAAAGGAACAGATTAGTGTGGGCGAAAATAGGTTCAGTTTTACGTTGGGGATCCAGTGGCGAAGAGACATGACCGGCTGGCCTGATACTTAAGGTATTTTGGGACGACTCACTGTAGTCATCCCAAAATATTACCGGCAACCTGCGTTTTTCAAGAAGAGCTCACTTAATTGAAGATCTGATTTCCATTGCAGTCGACGTTCGAAAGTAGTTTATGTGATGAAGGAAGCCGCGTTATTTTGTAGACGGAGAACTAGTCACGTAAAACCGCAGAACTCAGTCACCTTGAAATGTGCCAAATGCGCACGTGATGCAGTCTCGCGTAGAAAGTGCGCGGCTTAAACCGCTCTGTTCACCTGGTATAGCTGCGCAATGTGCGAGTGGCTGCTGGAGCATGTGCCAAGGGGATAAATTCGATTCACGCCCAGGAATTACTGAGGCTTCTTCAGTCGGGAGCAGGACAGGAGGCATCGCAGGTGCCCTAAAAAGTTTCTGAAATGTTGTGCACTCTAACATTTCTGCGCCTAGTTTTTCGAACTTTGATCATGAACTGCAAGTGCTAAACATTACTATTCGAAAGCGCAAGTGCCGTCGTGTTGACTTTTTTGTTTCATACTTGAGCAGGCGCTCTCGTTTGCGATTCTCTCTCCTTATATACCTAACTTCAAGTATCTTTCTGCACCATGTCCACGTTGAGCGCTCTCAAAGCTATGTGGAACTTGAATTATCCCATGTCACTGAGAAATGTGCGCGCCTTTATTTCGCGCTGGCGCTCTCACCTAGATGTTTGTAGTAACATATCAGCCATCCATTGATGTCTACAAGATATCATTGGGTGGATATCATTGATATCTACAAGAGTTCGCCAATTGTCCTTACTGCGTCTTCTGGAAAGAAATGGGGAAGCTTACGCCAGGCCGCCAAGCCTCCGAAACGGCGAAGCTGGTCTCAACTTGGCTATTGCTAGTACATTAACTTTGTTCCCATGTATACTAACTGACACAAACTTGTCCAGGCGCGGCTCTTTGATAGCAATACATGATTGGCAGATGCACAGTAATTCAGGTTCATGACATCCATCTAGGTCACACACGCCGAATGCATCGTTAACTGGATTGTTTCGATTGCTATGCACTGCATCATTCTAGCTGCAGCGTGACTGCCAGAAATCGAGGAGGACGCAAGCTCTCGTGGCGCGAAGCTATGTACACAAACATACCTTTGCGAGGTGCTGTGCACCGGACAAGTCGAAGTACACTGTCTTTGTCTTTTCTACTCCTTCTGGTTGCATGTACATTTCCGACAGCCAGCCGGAGGTTTTTTTCAGCAAACTATTAAGCTCAGCAGAGGAGCTCAATAGAGGAAAGAAGCGTTGTCGAACGGCGCACATTGGGCATTGCTGGAAGTGCATGCACATCCTAGAAGACCATAACTAATACAGGCAGGCAGACAGAGGAACTTTATTGTTTCCTGCGACGAGGGTTCCTAAAAACCCGCGGAGGACATCACTTGCGAAAGGGTCGCGAACCAAAGGTTCCCAATCGCTTCACAGGCTCCCTGGACCGCCCGGAGTTGATTTGCATGGTTTGGACTTCCGATGCAGTTTAAGAATTCCGTCTCGTTGACATGATGCTTTCTAGTAGAATCGCGCAAGCGGGAGAACCGCCACATTAAAGGAGAAATAAAAAATTACAGCATATCCACGGAGTGAATTATGATGAGTGGGCGAAGCTCGGGAGGTTCATCGTAGATCGTGGCGAGTTCCGCATTAATTCAGTTAACGCGCACGCTACGAATTCTCATGGTTCGACTATGCACAAGTGAAATCTCCCACCGGCACTTCATTGCAAGTCAAGATCCAGTGCCTATATATATATATATATATATATATATATATATATATATATATATATATATATATATATATATATATATATATATATATATATAGGTTGCCGGTGAACACTTCTCCAACGCGAGCAGTCGGTATTTCTCAATCAAGAAACTCGCTAGGAGACGCTGCCTGCGCCAACGTTGTCTCTCGCGGGTGAGGGCGCGTTCTCCTTCTTTGCGAGCTGGTAGAGCGTTCCTCTAAGAAAGAGTGTTTCCATAGCCAACGTGCGCCTTTCGCTCTCTCTCTGGCTCTCTCTCTCTCTCACAAGACAGCAGAGGCACGCGCCGGGAGAGAGAGAGGGAAAGGCACGCGCCGGGAGGCACGCGCTCGGACGACTGACGCCTGACGCCTGACGCCTGACGCGGGACAAGGTTAGGCTAAAAGGAGCTTCGCCCCTAAAAGTTGCTAGCTGATCGCACTCTTAACACTTTGGTGAAATGTTCGTATACACGGCCATAGTGGCCGGCGACGGGAACGATCGAGTCTGGAGGAATCAGAGGGCGATCTTCTGTCTCCGAGTTAGCGCCCTGTGCGGATCTGGAAAAGATTTCCTGCCTAGTCTATAGTGAGCAGTTACGTCGTGAAACGTGGTCAACGGGTTCCCACGGCGCCATCGCCCCTCCCCTCCCCCGCAGCGTGCGGGGTGCGGGGGGCTCGTTTAACCGGGGCGGAGAATAAGTCATCGCGCCCCAGGCGTGGGTCATTTTGTTGGGGTTGGCGATGCCGTCGACGGAGAATGACGGAGGCGTCCATATCGGCGGGAAAGCACGTCAGCTCATGAGGGAATACTGAAGATTTAGCTAAACTGCTGCTAGCCGCCAAGGAGATTTGATTGGCGTCAAATGACCTGACGGCTGTCATGGAATCGGAAAAGATGGGGGATGGATCTTTAGTTGTTAGCGCCAGAGAGATGGCGACCTGTTCGGTGATTCCAATGGACCTCGTCCTTACCGAGACAGCTCTCACAGTGCGGACGCTCATGTCTATCATGGATGCTATGAAGCTTTCTGACCCAAGCGGGATGCGTCAACGAAGAGGGTGTTTTCTGCTGTAGAGATGTGAGAGTACGGCTTTCACCCGCGCTCTCCTTCTACCCTGATTATATACCGGATTCATATTTAGGGGAAGTGGATGAACCATGATCGCCGACCTTACAGTGTCTAGAAGTCGATCTGCTCCCTTCTTACTCAGGGGAGAGGTGGTGCCTACTCTGGCTTTTAAAATGGCTTTGCCCGCTCCAGTGCACGAAAGCCTGAAAATGTGGCCAATGCACTGCTCCTATATTAATTCGTCGAGTGTATTGCGTACGCCCAAAGCCTCGAGTCATGTGGTGCTCGTTCCAGAAGGGAGCCCTAAAACTTTTTTGACACTCTCTCTAATAAGGACTGCTAGTTTGGCCTTTTCGGTAGCGCTCCAGGCGAGCATAGAGGCGACGTAATTGAGATGACTTAAGAGGAAGGCATAGAATAGCCGGTGGAGGTTGTCCTCCATAATGCCTCCTCTTCTACCTGAATTCCTTTTAATAAGCCGAACGGTAGCAGCAGTGTGGTGCTGCAGCTTGTGTATCGTAGCTGCATTCCTGCTGTTCTCCGAGATAAGCATGCCTAACACGTGTATGGTGTATTTGCGGGAGATTACTGCGCCGTTCTTAGTGAACAGTGTATCTCGATCTGTGCGGTTGGGAGCCACCCTTAGGATCGTCATGGCATGCGGATGCGTTGGTAGATTCGGAGCTCGGACTTCCTGCCAGATAGTACGAGTTTCATACGAGAAAGGTGTTTCTCGACCACGGCTTCTTGGAGTATAGCCTCGGTGTTACCCATCCCGGGACCAAATGGTGACATCATCGGCATAGATGGCGGAGCGGATGTCGCTGTTGTTATCTAGCTCTGTCGCGAGAGCCACCATACCAATGTTAAAGAGAAGGGGTAAAATCACTGCCCCTTGCGGGGTACCCTTGTTGCCTAGATGTAACTTGGCTGATTCCATCTCCCCTAACCTGATGGTAGTGGTTCTGTCTGACAGGAACTGCCTAACGAAGTCAAAGAAACGCGTACCGAGAATAAACTCAGAGATGGCTTCGCGTATGTGATCATTTTGAGCTTGGATCCCTGGTAGACGCATTCGTGACCTACGATTTAATGTGAAGCATAGCGTCTTTTATTGATAATTGTGGGCGAAATCCCACCATATTCGGTCGAAAGAGTTCATTGCGCTCCATGTGCTTAGAGACCCTATCGTTATGACATGTTCGAAAATTTTGCCGACACATGATGTGAGTGAAATCTGTCTAAGATTTTGTATCGTGCAGTTCTTACCGGGTTTGGATATCAGTATGACGGTGCCTGTCTCCACTCTAGTGGACACGAGCCGTTCTTCCAGTGTAAATAAATCGGTCAGGAAAATGACCGATTTTTCGTCAAAGTTCTTCAGCATGCGGTTCGTGACACAGTCAGCGCCTCGAGGCGAGGCACTGTTGAGTTTGTGAAGCGCATACCTTACTTCCCATTCCACAATGTCTCCATGCAGCTCGTGGGAACCGCTTCCGCTGTAGTCGGGAGGCGGCGTGGACGAGGTGGTGTCCAGTGGGAGATGAATTCTGGCAAGATCTGTCATGATAGAATCTTTGCTACGAAGAGTAAGCGCTCGGTGAACAAGTATCTCGATTGCCGATCTCTGGGCGGCCCGAGTGTCGGTGGGTTTCAGAATGTGCTTGAGCAAGTTCCACTTGCCGCCCACCCTCATCTGCCCGTAGACTTTGTCGCACATTGCGACCCAGTGTTTCTATTCTAACACTTTAAAGTACGAGGAATTTCTGCATTGGTCATGGCGATTCCTTAGTGACCTGTTAACTTTGTTCTTCAGCCACCATTCTTCGAGAGCCTTTTTAGCTTCAAAAAGGTGCGCTAAGTGGCTGTCCATGGTTGGGAAGTCATCTTCCGTCTCTATCTATTTAGTGAAGGCAGAGACATCAGAGAAGAGGGTTTCTGTCCACTCTTCATCCCTGTTAACTTTGTTCTTCAGCCACCATTCTTCGAGAGCCTTTTTAGCTTCAAAAAGGTGCGCTAAGTGGCTGTCCATGGTTGGGAAGTCATCTTCCGTCTCTATCTATTTAGTGAAGGCAGAGACATCAGAGAAGAGGGTTTCTGTCCACTCTTCATAGTCGTTAGGAGGACCTATGTCCCTCCTGCTGGATCTGAAGATATCCCAAACAATGATGCGCTGAATTCTGGTGCTCTTGCATTGAGCATGCAGTTTCGTTTCTATGATGAAATGATCAGATCCCAGATATTCTACCGTGTTGCCCCATAAGGACCTGCCACCATAGGCGACCAGAGAGAGATCTGGAGTCGAGGGTTTCGTTACCGAGTTGCCTAAACGAGTGGGGGAACCGCAGTCCGTTAGTAACAAGAGATTGAAGTCCTGTATGGAAGCCATATGGAAGCCCCTTTGGGTAAGTGTCTACCGTAGCTGCATGTGTAACGTTATAGTGGCAGGCTTTTATGAGCGGTATGCCGGTGTCGGTAGCCATTTTTACTGCTTCACCGATAAGACCATCGTCGCCTTGGTGAACTGTATACGTTTAAGATAAGCAATCTCCTGCACATGTTCCTTCCTGGTAAGGTTTCAATACACAATTTCAGCATGAGAGCGCTTATTTTTGTCTCCGTGGTCAATGGCTATGAAGCCTCTTTTGTATAGAGTCACACCTCTGCCACCGTTCTTTAGGCGTTCAAAGGACTCCTAGCCACTAAACTTGGTACCAGGCGTGACTCTTTCTTGTAATAAAATCACCTGTGCCATTTAAATGTGTCGGGTTAGTTTCTCAAGCATACGAAAAGAGCGATATTGGTGACGCTATCATTTCTGTAACTTCGGTTGTGATAACGCACATTAAAAAATCATTGCATGCCAAGGACAAGGCTCTCGAATAAACGCCAGAAAGGCACTGCTATCCGCGGCACGCGGCTTTGCGTCGTGAAGGCGTAAATTCCTGAAACGATGTGGCAAATTTCAAGCATGTAGTTCGTGCGAACAGTATGACAGTCGAAAAAAAAATGCAAAGCGCATCGCAACCACTACAGCATTTGCAAGCGATTTGCAAAAAGCATCGCTGTAATCGGCCTTTCGCACACGGGATCGTCTATGTGAAGTAACCTCTCATAGGTTTATTTTACTCGAGTGAGTAAAAATTCGTATGACGTATCTGGAACTTCCACACTTCAGTAAAACACGGCGACAGCGATTAATTAGCGCACTATGCTAATGTATTGCGCGCCATGAGGTAAGCGTAATCTCTCTGAGTCCACACTTTGTTTATGCCAAGAAATTTCGTGTCGAGCACTACACTTGACAAACTTATCACAAGGTACTTCTCTCAAGTGAAACAAACTGCGCTAACCGCTAAATAATTGCACATAGACTTAGCCGTGACGGATATTTTTGGCGCGGTACTGCTGAGCCGGCATGACGGGTTCGTCCCGTCCCCTAAAACAGACCTAAGGAGGGAACCGATGAATATGTATTGCACCTTTCTTGTTCCTTGCTGCGCAACCAACTAGCGCCACAGCTCATCGGTGCACAGCTTTTTCTTCATTGCACGGCGGTAAGCACCACCCGCACCCGCAGTGACGGCTAGGGCAGGCGCGCCGGCGGATGCTTACCCTTATAAAAATTTGTAATGCCTCTTCTTTAGAAAGCTTTTTGAACGTGCTCGATAGAATCCTATGGCGTTTATTTTCACGCCCTATAGAATTTTTCTAAGGAGTTCCAAAAGTTATTTGGCCACCACATTCTTATAAAAATTTAAAAATGTTTTGCTGTGGAAAATGTCTAACGAGTTCCTTTTAACATCGTACGACATATTTCAATAGAGAATTTATACCCACTTCTTTTTGAGACTGTAAAGACAAATTTTATAGGAGATTTTTCTATGCCATTTTTCAAGACGGTAACAAATGCTTTGCCATAGTTTGTCGAAAAGAGCAAGCCTTTTATCGCACTTGCTCGCCATGTTGGCGGATATCCCCTCGAGAGGACACTATACCCAACCTAAGAAAATTTCGGGCTTCCTTCTTTCCTTATGCGAGGAAACCGATGGTCCTTGGTCAGGCAGTGGGATTCGAACTCGGTACCTCTCGCACCGGATGCCAATACTCTACCACTGCTCCACGGCTCTTCTTTTTTCTTTAGCACCTGTCTTTGGTACAATGCTTGTATCAACAAAGGCATACAAAACGGCAATTTTCACTGTGTCACACATAGAATTCCATCAACAAGTGCTGGCTTGGTCACATTAAAATTCCGGCAAAGCATTGAGCGGCTCTACTTTTGAAAGCCACTCAGGGGTTTCCGCATACGCCTTCTGAGTTTCGACGAACCAATACACACTTTCGCGGAAATAAGCACGTGCAGGCCGCCCGTCCTTATCGCAGTGGTAACCTGCCATTCTTGCTCGCCATGTGCAGTGGAGGCCCATGAGCATGATCAACTCATAGGGTACCCCGTCCTCGTTATTAATGCTTAAGAACCTTATTCCATACGGGTCTAGGGGGAAATCTTTCTTCATAGTCCTTTGTAAAACGTCCCAAAAATAAACTCTCTCCCAGCAGTGTAAAAAGACATGGTCTATTGTTTCTGGCTGCTTGCAAATTCAACAGTGTGAACCCCACGGCAAAAATGAACCCTTCCCCTCCACAAAACTTTTAACAGGCAACGTTCCCGAGTGGAGCTTAAAGAAGAAGGTTTTAGTTCCCGGCTGAACGTGCATTTTCTCAACTCTCTTTAGGACAGACATCTGTGCTAGGACCTCCACTGTACAAGGACCTATACAGAGGCACGGGAAAAAGAACGTCACACAGCGCAAAATACACTTATTTTCGTTTCACAGTGCTCAAGTAGTTTCTTAAAAATCGTGCCATCAGAAATCTAACACTGAATACAATTTCTTCATAGTAGCCGCTGAACCATCCATCGCACTCTGCGGTTGACACAACGT
>JABSTT010003960.1:0-25753 GCA_013339685.2 Hyalomma asiaticum | reverse complement strand
GCGCAAAGAAAAGAAAAAAATCAGATCAATTCTGACGCACGGCACAATATTAGCGAGATAGCGGTCATCTAGTGTCTAACAACACGAATGAAACGTCTTGTAGGTTCAACATCTGTCTTGGTTCTCGCGCAGCCAAATTAAAGGAGTGTTTGAGATGATGACTGATGCCTTTTGGGCGCAGTTAAAGAAAATGGCTATAAACACGCACACTGTTCACCGTGGAAGCCTCGCATGTGGCGACTTACAATCCCTTAATATACCCTCTAATATCTACCCCATGATGGATACTGCTCAGGAAGGACATTCCCCATACAACGTGTTTGCGGGCGGTCCCGGCATGCCCACGAAGGTGTTATCATGACCTTCGTACAGTAACACATTTGTCTGCCTGCGCTGTTAGTTAAGTGAACCATGGTAGTTCCTTTAGGCGAGTCCAGTAGAATCTTGATTTTGTGCTGCATAATCATCACATCGCGGAGCGAGCGAATGTGGATTTATGGACCAGTTTCCTAGGTGTTTCCTAGTTATGTGGAAATGAGCGCACGAATGCGGGCAAACGGAGACGTAAATGTGACATTCTTAAATTTATTTAGAGCCTGAGAACACCGCCGCTATAAGAGTTCCCTCCAGATAAACAAAAAAGAACGGCGAAATGTCTAAGAACTTCACATTTTAGTCCGCTGCTATTCCTATTGTACGCAACCACCCGAAGAACAAGCAGTAGCGTTTAGCGTTGAAGATACCCAAGAACAATGTGCCAAGGAAACCAGCCCAGCTAATGTTGCGAACGTTAACATTGACACCACTATTATTACATACAAAGCGTAAAATGTTTGCGTGCTTCAAATGCCCTGCACATCCGCGCAATGGCGCACGTATGTCATTCAAAACACTGCCAAGGTTGATTGCGTCCAGATTCGGACGAAAGACAGCATTTTTTTTTTTCAAATCAGGGCGGCGTTCCTGTCTTTTTTTAATCGCCTCTGAGGTAACTATCTCAGCCATGACCCGTACGCACACGTATCTGGCGAGCTATCAGTGTACAACAGAAGCACCAGAGCGCAAGACTAACAAGGACGGGCAAGCTGGGATCAAGCCTCGAGTCTAGTAAAACGTGTGCCATTTGAAATACCAGAAAGGTTGACTGCGGCGCGCTTCGTACGGATGACACTCTCCATATTCTTTCAAATCAGAGCACCATTTCCTCTCTACACTTTCGCATTCGGCACCCAGGCCAATATTGCAGCCGCGCCCGGTTACGTGCCCATCCTGCGAGCTCCCACTGCGGGTCCGGAGCTCGTGGGCGCAGGCTGAACAATGTCGGGGCAGCCACGAGCTGCTCTTTTAAAGAGAGCGTCTCCCCCTTTGCTCACCGCTCGGTGAACGTGGTCACTGGACCGCGAAATTAGGATGCACCCCTTCGGCGCCCTTTTCCCTCACTGAGCACAGAACCGGGGACACGCGCAATCGACTCGCTACCGAGCGGGTTGCAGCGAGCCCTTCCGATGGATGCTTCCTCCTTCGACAACCTCGAACGTTATTCTCTCCGAAAGGTTTCCCGATCTCATAGTACTAATAACGCATTTCGCTTTTTTTCCTTTCCAGAACAGTGACAGTGTGGAATTCATTGGCAGAATTTGCCACTGAGCCCACAGTGGAGTCATTTATTTACTAAACTCGCGAGGAAAGCTGCTTAGCACATACGTAACTATATCCTGTTCATTTATGGGAGATGTTGTTACTATACTAGAGGTAATGCAAGACCAAGCCTCGAGAACGGAATGAAGGAAGAGTACAGGATGTTGAAATGTAATAAGAGATATTAGGGGGCACTGTACGTAGTTTCCTCTCACTAATGCGCATGCGCTAAGATCTTCATTCCTGTTGAGTGTAACGGTGTAAGTTTCAATTAGCATAGTTGGAGTACAGCGCCCGTCCTGTCCAGTCTTTCAGTGTCCGTGTTGGAAAACGCTTGCGCTACTTACGTTCAAGAAGAAGACAAAATCCTGTTTATATATATATATACTTTGAAGTTTCCGCATGTAATTTCAATTATATAAGCGCAAGATTTACTGTAAATGGCCGCGTTTGAAAATATGGAAACGATTTAAGGTATTATGTACTCTGCTAGACAAGTTTATATGTAAATTTATTGTGTGAATTTTCTTATTTTTTAAACATATGATGGACATAGCAATTTTTTGAGCTTTGTATACATTCACTTCCAGAATGGCACTCTTGTTGGATAGATAGTATTTCAGCGTAAATATTAATGAGTACATAAGCACGTTTTATTTCTTCACGCCAGCCACCCCTTTTATTCCCGGGACAAACATAATATAAATATAAAAATGTTGATTCCGTGTGCTACAACTTACAAGAAAAAAAAACACGTTGCATAAATCAAGCAAAATTGCTTAATTAACTTCCAACAAGGCTTGATAGACACATGTGAATAACAAGTTGCTAATGTCCTTATGCGCCCAGTAATTTTATATGCGTTTATTGATTTCTGGGATCTTACGTCCAAAAACCAACATATGACTATGAGGGGCGCCATAATGGAGGGCTCTGGAAATTTCGACAACTTGGGGTTCTTTAAGCCATGCGCTGGCATCGCACAGTACACGGGCCTCAACTTTTCACCTCCCTCTAAATGCAGCCGCTGCGGCCGGAATTCGCCCCCGCTACCTTCGGATCAGCACCCGAGTGCCACAGTCACCACGTGGCGGGGAATTAACTAAGTGGTCTTATAGCAGAAAGACAATAACGGCAGATCTGCCTTGTGACATTTTGTATCCTACCGATAAATGCACAACTGTCTTTTCTCTCTCTTTTTTTAGCTTACCTGCAAGGCACGAAGAAGAAAAAAAAATGCAGGCGTCTGTACCTTTGAGAAGCCCGCTTAAAAGGCCACAAGAACAAGAACTAGTGTTTTAGAAACAAACAAGGTTCGGAACAATAGCGCGATATGTCCTTTCTCGTGCGCTGTACTACATGAACAAAAACGGGAAAAGAGGCACTGAGGGTGCGGATCCCGAGCAAGACAGAGGTCAATCACCTTCGACACCCAGTTTGTGCTTGATCTTTTCTTTCTGCCGATAGAGAGCTGGGCTTGCTCGAGAAAACCAATCGCGACACCGAGAGGAAAGCCTGCGATGCGTCTACAAATGCGGCACGCTGCACGGATATAGACTCATCAGTTTCGTGTTCTTTGAAAGAGAAGCAGCGCCACTGACGGTTGCGCCGGATGGCCACGGGAGACGTGTATCAGCCGCTCAAAGAATGCGGAAGCAGTCGACGAAATAAAATGTGCCGCTTTAAAGCGACACTAAAGCGAAAGGCTATTTCTTTACCTCGCATTAGTAAAGTACCATTTCAAAATATGAAAAAGAAAACACTCTTGTGAAGGGAAGATACGTGGTAAGCTAAAGAACGCGCACAAACAAAAAGCATATGGCGACGCCACTCTGAGGGTACCGCACCAATAAGCGTGAACGTCATAGATGTTTGAAAGCGTCTGCTAAGGCCTAATTAAATATTTGTGGGTTCAAAATAATATGCCTTGTGTTTTTAGGGAGCCAGATACATAATACTCCGCGCTTTAGATATGTAATTGGGCTAATTTAGTGAAAATCCGTAAAAAAATATGGCGTTTGTGATGTCATTATGTCCAATGAATCGGTGCGAAATTCAGAGATGAAACTTAAATCTTTATTGTCCTTTCTAAAGTTAAATATGAATATGAAATGGAAAATCCGTAAAAAAATATGGCGTTTGTGATGTCATTATGTCCAATGAATCGGTGCGAAATTCAGAGATGAAACTTAAATCTTTATTGTCCTTTCTAAAGTTAAATATGAATATGAAATGAACGATAGTAGAGTTTTTGAAATATAATTTATCAGTGTAAACTGATTCACTGTTACGCTTTCGTGTCCCGTCAACACGATTATGTAAAATATGGTTTACGGGAACATAACCGTACTTGATATCCTTGGTAATAATGCATTCCTAATAACCGAAACTGATTTCACATACGTTAACTTATTTTTAACAAACACGCGCGTGCGCAGTAAAACTGATGCAGAGAAAGGCTCATTTGCTTTTAGTGACGTGAATAATGGCGACTTGCACTTACATGTCGAAGGTCGTTTTCAAATTGCTGAGATATTAGCGTAGTGTCGGTTTCAGTATTCCAGCTGAAGGACTGAGTTCACGGAAACATCGCTGCGCAACAAGAGCACACATGTCTTCCCAGCCTCCAGTTAATGTGCCGGCGTGTATACGGCCACTTAATGTGAAAGCTCGAAGCATTCGGTCCCGGATACTTCACATTCCACTAACGGTTTTTGTTGCGCCCAATAAAGTGCTATCGTCTGGATGTCCTACATAAGAACGTCCCCCAATTCATTTATTCTTTGAGTAACAGTGGCCGGTATAAAGCAATAAAGGCCTACTCTAAATGAACGGTTAATGACACTACATATGCATGACATTTTCAAGCGTAGAAACTGTCAGCCACGTCTGCCAGGCGAAATACGACGGAAACATAATCGACAGCATCAGTACTGTCCCCACTAATCCAAATATCTAGTGGCACCGTTAAAGAACCATATGAGAACGGTGATACCTAATAGATCAGATTTCTGAACGAGACTCCACTGTAATCTTGAGTAATCGTTCTTATGAATGAGAAATGGACATATGAGAATGCACTGGAATAGATACTTGGGCATTATGGTGTAAATGCATTTTCCAGGAATAACAGCTGAACAGGACGAGGACACATAAAGAACATGACACGTATATGAGAATGTGTCAAAATTATTCCTTAAGTGATGAAAAGGATGAACATCGCGACTTCGGTCGTTATCCGTCCTTTACCAGAAGCCCAAGCCTAGAGGCAGAGACGAACTGATCTGCTACAGAACTGAAATATACAGCACGCATACATGGTGAGGTGCCCTCAGAGTCGTCTCATATGCGCTATACCTATAGAGCTGTTCGTTTTCGGGTAAAACTCGATTTTACCCGATTCTTACACCCCCAACGTGTTTTAGGAAAATCGAGTTAAAAATTCCAATGTTACAATGTCTGTTTCAATGTCTCATTTCAAATGTCTGTTTTATTATTGTTTTTAATGTTGCATGTAGTTTTCAGTGAACATTCGCTACAGCTACCCGACCTCGGGACGCGAAGTTACATCCTGTTGGCTTAGGTGAGCTCCAGTGACGTAAATTTCATTTCACAGGCTACAAGCTATCATTCGTAAAGTTAAACTTGTAAATATAATCCTGAACTACAAGAATTTTCGATGGGTCCCACAGAAAGAAGCGATTTCTCCTCGAGTATCACCTTGAAAAACAGCATCCCATTGTTGACCAAGAATTTGAAAACATAAAAGCCGAAAACGAAACAAGTTACATCGTGAAGAAATCTGAAGATGTGCCAAGAATGGAGTTATTCCTAAGCGATACTAGGACGTTTCTTGTGGAGTTTAGGACCATACATTTCTAGTTGAACAAATATTAACGGGTGGTGCTTCAAGTGCCAAAACCACAACATGATTATGAGCAGCGCCGTATTGGCGAGCTCCGGAAATTTCGGTCATAGGTGGTTTCTTAACGATCACGCACGGTACCTGACCCTCCGCCACCTTCCCTTCCATCGAAAATGCGACTGCCGCAACGGAGATCAAACCCGAGCATTTCGGGTCGCCCCGCCACGGTGGTCTAGTGGTTATGGCACTCGGCTGCTGATCCGAAGGTCGCGGGATCGAATCCCGGCCGCGGCGGCTGCATTTCGATGGAGGCGAAATGTTTAGGCCCGTGTGCTGTGCGCTGTCAGTGCACGTTAAAGAACCCCAGGTGGTCGAAATTTCCGGAGACCTCCACTACGGCGTCTCTCATAATAAGAGCTGGTTTTGGGACGTTAAACGCCACAAAACAACAACAACAAGCCTTTCGGGTCAGAAGTCAAGCGTCGCAATCGCACGCCACGGCGGCGGTCACGGTTCCAACCGTTTAACGCTGTGCTTTCAAGCACACATTTAGGTTATCGTATCATAATCTGGCGCGGTTGGGTCTGGCAACGGAAAAAAATAATGCTCGGAAGCCAACGGAGCAGCCCACGAGGGTCAAGATAATGCCGCGATTTCTATATTTTTATTCTTGTTTTACTTTTCACGCTTCATCCGTGGTTAAGGTAGCATGCAGCTTACGTTATCACAACGATCGGTTGCTGACGAGTGGCAGATGCAAATAAAACATTATAATCAAGTAAGAAATATAAGAGAGTTGGATGGGGAGGAGTGAGTGTGGATACGATCAGAGCACAATATGTATACATTGTGCCCTGATCCTATGCGCACTTACACAGTTTTTGAAAGAGCACGTGTGTTGCGTAAGCCAGCATACGCTGTGACAGATGATCTAACAAAAGCTACGCTTTGTAACAAAGGCTGAGGGTTGGGTGCTGCCTTAGCACTGCCACAAAAATCGGCTACTCTAATGAGCCCGAAGCAGTTTACGCTGTACACAAGCTACACCAGTACAGACCGGTTACGTAAAGAGCACGCAAGAAGTGAAAGCTTCACTTGTGCATAGACACGCAAAAAGCACAAAAAGCCAAGGATAACACACGGTGTGTACTTATATAATTGCAACTAAACTGAAGCGGATGAGCCTTCAACACCTTAATAAGTCACCACGTAATAACAAGCCAAGAAATTCCAGAAGTGTACCCCGCGCCCCATATAATGTAACACCAAAAGCGGATTCCCCCGAAACTATTCGTGCTCAAAATTGCTGAAACAGCACCTGGGCGTATTCATTGCGTTTGGTGCAAGCAGAACCTGATTTTCCTTGGGGCTTTAGCGTACACAACTATTTGCATAAACACTACTTACCCTTGGTGACAGAAGCTCGCAGCGCAGCTCACGGAAGGCACGAAACTACGACGACGAGTAAGGCACGGTGCGATCCCAGAGCTTAGAGAGTCTCCAGCGAGGAACATTGGCCGTGGTCGCTTCGGCGGAGCTGGCCTATGAAGGATTTTCGTCCAATACTATGCTGCACCACACAAACCGCGGTCTCGTAACATATATGTGTCGCGCACCAGTATCGCACACCCTACATGACTGAACGACGTTGCGGAGCGGCATACCGGGCTGCAGTCTACCACTGGGCAAGAAATGCCTAATCCAAAACGTGCACTGCTTACGCCGCGCGTAGGCAAGAACGAGACTGGTACACTGCTTCACCCCCTGTGTGTGCCTCGGGCCTTTCTGAGACGGTAACTTTTGGCTACGCTCACTCTCGCGAGATCTCACGAGATAGCGCCCGGTGCGTCCACTTGTAGGAGCGGCAACGTTGCGGCACCCTCAATCGTTGCCGTCCCACCGTCTTATCTCGGTTGGCGCGATGCCAAACCGCAAGGGAGTCGTGCACGGCCGGACGCGTCCGCCGCTGGTCCCGCGAAATCTCGCGATAGTGGCGGTGTCACCGAAAGTGGTCATATCTGAATAGTGCCCGCAGGAACTAACCAAATGACGCGGCTAGCGGGTGCATGTGACGTTTAGGGGCCCGCAGGCTTTGGCTAATGCTGGGGGCGTTCACTGTGGCGGCCTTTTCCAGCGGCGGGTCTGCTCAGGAACAAAAAAAAAAAAAAACGTACCTTTATTTCGTGTTCACATTCTGCGTTTCCTGACGTCAAATTTTCGTCGACGCAACGCGAGCGCTGAAGAGTCTCAACCTCGATTAATTTCTGGGTTTTACGTCCCAAATCCGCGACACTATTAATCTTGAGAGGCGCCGTAGTAGAGGGTTCCGGAAATTTCGAGCACTTGGAGTTCTTTAACGTGAACTGACATCGCACAGTACGCGGGCCTCAACATTTCGCCTCCATCGAAATGGAGCTACCACGGCTGGGATTCGATCCCGCGACCTTCGGATCAGCAGCTGAGCGTCACAACCACTAGACCAGCGTGGCAGGGCGAGAAAGTGTCCAACCTGAAGAGGCCAGTCAAAAGTTATTCCTGTAAACCGGGAACCGCTATTTCTTCCTTAGGATAGGCACCACTGCTCTTCAACTAACTACCCACAGACTCAACAGCACCACAGTCATTTATCTGTAACAATAACAACCTGCGTTCTTTTTGCTCACGTTACTTGTCTAAGGAGAATGTTCCATATTCTTACCGTTACACTGTGTTCTCTTGCACTGTAGTGTTCGAATTAAAAGAATTTATACGGAAGGCCTTGCCTGCTTGGACGAGGTGCAGTGTCTACCGATTTCGGATGACTCGATAAGCATGCAGAACCGGAGAAATTTGAGTTGAGCTAAGCTCGCAGAACTAAGGCGGGGGCATGAAGTTTCCCGCTGCATTTCCAATTGGTTCGCTTGCTGTTACCGATAGCTCAATGGTTTACCACGCTTGCAACAGTTCCCGGCAAGGCGTTGAAAAAAAATTGCCTGCTTATCAAACAAGAATTCGCCGGGCGATGTGCGGATGTGGGAGGCCGGACCAAAGGCGTTGTAATAAATACCACTCCCAGTATTAGTTATAGGAAGATAACGCCTTCTTGCCAGTTGCACTGATCAAACGATGCTAAAATGATTCACAGAGATCCAGTCATCTTCTATGCCGCTTGGAGGCGGGCGATGTCAAAATATTCCGTGTGAGTAGATACTGTTCGGATCGTTAATACGCTGTTCAGTGTGTACACACCATTTCGACGTTGTGATATTTGCTGGTTCCGTGACGTCGCATGACGGGTAGACTGTTTTAGGCACGTAAACCTTTCAACGCGCTGAGCTCTCAACGCGAAGAGACTGCGACAAGTGTCGCTGGAGCATCCGTATTCTCTTAAAGCGGCCTTTTGTAGAGTAACGTGAGATCTTTTCCAAAAGATTCAGCTGCCAGCCTCACTTCTCATAACATTACAATTTCTTGCTATCGCATTCATTTCTTCGCCCTTCTGGCGAAACTGTGCCTTTTTTTAACCTAAACGCGCGAGCGTCTAGTAGTTAAGCGCTATAGAACGCAGCACAACGACGAAATGAACGAGAATACGCACGTGCGCGTAGTGAAGAATCCGGTGCAGCATTCGGCTGACAGGCTGTTCCGGGAACCGGACACCAACTCCGCTTCTTCTGAGCACCGTTATGGCTATCCTTTTTGCTCTTTTGGGCGCTGCCATTAAGCTATGAAAAAAAGTGACGTGGTCGCGCTTGGGATGGATACGCGTTGCATTTTCTAATTTTTTCTCAGCGGCCTTATAAGAAAACAGAACAAAGCGCGATAATGTACAAAAGAGAGAATGGGGTTGGTTCCGTTTGGCATAAGAGCCTGTCTGATCAAAGCTGCGCCGTACAGCGGATCACGGCATGCACGCTTGCATTCTCGTTCATTTCGTGGCTTCGCTCGCTTCGCCCACTCACCATCATTCACTCCGTGGATATGCTGTAATTTTTAGGGGCGAAGCTCCTTAAGGCGTGGGTCGTGCGTCCCTGATGTATGTAGTAGTAGTAGTAGTAGGTAGCCACCGGCGCGGTCCTGCCGGGAGGCACGCACGCGCCGAGGGCGAGTGCGTGGCTCCCGGCGCTCGCCCTCGCCGCGAGCGCCGGGAGCCACGCGCTCCCCGGCAAACTCGGCAGGCACTGCCCTGGCAAACGCGAGAGACAACGTTGGCGCAGGCAGCGTCTCCTAGCGAGTTTCTTGATCGAGAAATACCGACTACTCGCGTTGGAGAAGCGTTCACCAGCAACCCATATATATATATATATATATATATATATATATATATATATATATATATATATATATATATATATATATATATATATATATATAGGCACTGGATCTTGACTTGCACTGAAGTGCCGGTGGGAGATTTCACTTGTGCATTGTGCATAGTTGAACCATGAGGATTCGTAGCATGCGCGTTAACTAAATTAATCCGGAACTCGGCACGATCTACGATGAACATCCCGAGCTTCGCCCACTCATCATCATTCACTCCGTGGATATGCTGTAATTTTTTTTACTTAACCTTGGGGAAATAGGGAAGCTCAAGATGAACATAATAGGGGCTAAACCTCGTGATTATTTGGTAGTCGCCGGGTACCAACGCTTTTTGCTGCAACGTACCCTCCTCGTTAAGATGACAACAGACCGTAAACATGCAGATGGAGTAATAATAGCATCTGTAAGGAACACAGCTGATCAATGGCTCTTATTGCATAACGCGTATCTCCGCAAACCTTACTCGTTAACATGACGATAGTCCCTAAGGACGTTGATGGAATAATAACAGCATCTGTAAAGAATACGGCTATTCAAGGGCTCTTTTGGTAGAATGGTCTGCTTGTCACATTTAGTGGAAGCAATTGAAAATTCCTGCTGAACGCTCGCTACCTACGTGTTGCGCCTGGAAGCAGCCGATTACCCTTACAAAAATTTTTAATGCGTTTTTTTTAGAAAGCCTTTTGAACTTGCTCGGTAGAATCCTATGGTGTTTATTTTGACGCCCTATAGAATTTTTTATGGAGTTCCAAAAGTGATTTCGCCACCGCATTCTTATAGAAACTTTATAGATGTTTTCCTATAGAACATGTCTATCGAGTTCCTTTTAAGATCGTACAGGCATATTTCCATAGAGAATTTATACAGAGTTCTTTTTGAGACTGTAAAGACAAATTTCTATAGAGATCATCTATGGAGTCTTTAGGATGGTAATAGAAGTCTTTTGCAATATTTCTCGTAAAGAAAAGCCTTTTTATGCCATTTTCTCGCCACCTTGATGGATGTCCTCTCGAGAGGATTCTGTACTCAACAGAAGGCGATGTCGGGCGCTCTGCTTTCCTTAAGAAAAGCCGATGTTCCTTGGTCCGGCAGTGGGATTCGAACTTTGTTCCTGTGCACTGGACGCCGGTAATCTACCAATGCGTCACGGCTGCGTTTCGTTTTCCTTGCGCAAATTTTATTCTTAAGCTAGTCGAAGTCAAGGTCATGAAATTAGCGCATGAAGGAAATGTAGTGTGAAGGGGAGGTAATCAATGGTGATCAAGGGCGCCAGATTTGATTCCAAGGGATGGAAAGCGTGGCGGGAGGCGGCCGTATGCAAGCTGGTCGGATTAGATTAAAATGTTTGTGACGACAATGTGGCCGCAGTTACATGACCATGTTAATTGAAGAATATGGAAGCGATTTTTGCCCTGCAGTGGGCGTAAATAGGTCCCTGATGAAACATTTTTCCATAAGAATTTTACATGTATTAATGCACCGTCTGTAGAACCCTTATAGAGGACATATAGAAATGCACTCTATAGACAGGTAGCATTAACAGTTGTAAACGTACTCTATAAAGGTTACTTTATAGAATTTAGTAGATATGATGTTAATACATTCCTTATAGAGCGCGTATGGTGAACCAGTCTATAGAAAGAAAGCGTTAAATGTTTTAAACGCGTTCTATAAGAGTTACTTTATATAGTTCAGTACATATGAGGTCAATACGCTTTCTATAGTGCGTGAAATGACGTTTTTCTATAGACAGGTATTTTTAGACTTTCCATAGCCGTTTTATGGAAAACATTCTATAGATGGTGAGTACCTAGCGAGTTCCTTTACTCTATAGGAACTCATTAGGAGTTCTCAAAGAACTCTAAATCCATTTTCGTAAGGGTAGGGCATAGTCTGCGCGATTTCGCACGCCGGCATCCACTGTAGACCTGGAAGCGAAACACACGTTCACATTACTACGTGCCAAGAAGCTGTTGTATAGCTCTTTAATTGTCACCACGGCGCCTGGAAAAGAAACAATAGTCATGTCTAAAGGCCCTTGTTCGGTACCGTAGTGTTTGTCATCGTTACGGAAAAAGTGGCAACGCAGCCTTTCCAGAGAGAAGCTACGACGCCCTACGAAGGTCTACGTTAAGAAACGTACGCGTTGCTGGGCAAGTGACGGAGGCTATGTATGTTTCTTCCGAACACTTCACTCTTTGCGATTTAATTCGCGCTAATACAAGCAGGTGATTTGAAATACCGTTCGGTCTGTGCAAAAAGCAGGTGCCTTCTTTCCCTTGAGCGCTTTAAGCAAGTGCTTTAATACATGTTGTATGAGCGAGGAATTTGTCCATCTTCATTTTCTGCACGAGCCTTAGTGTTGCTGATGTTCAAACTGAACAAGTAATTTTCTCGCCAACGGGCTCTTCTAGGCATGAAACGCAGTTTTAGCGGGAAGGCGACTTCTGATGGACATACGTGCGTTATGTCTGCCTTTGTTCTACAGTTCATAGAGACACTGCTGTTCTCTCATTAAACTGACGCGTTGAAAGTTCATTTCCTCGCAGGAATTGTACGAGCAAATTCAAATAGAGCCTGCTAGAGCTCAGCATTCACCTTAGTCATCGCACCATTAATTCACTTTCCGACACTATCCACGCAACTAAACTACATTGCAATTACTCGGTTTCCAAGGTATGCTTCTCTCTACAAGGCCTGCTACATACGGACACTTGACAGACTCAGCCTTCGGCTTGCATGGAAGGCTGCTAAAATATGAAACAACCTGAAGCGGCTCCCCGCACGCGTTCGACGATTGTATGGCACAGTGCGACTGTAATCGTGGTTTTGTCAGTCGGCAGAATGATAACAGCAAACTATTTAGGTCCCGCCACAGTTGTCCAGTGGCTATGGTACTCGGCTGCTGAACCGAGGGTCGCGGGACCGAATCCCGGCCGCGGGGGTTGCGCTTCGATGGAGGCGAAATGTTGAGACCCATGTGCTGTACGATGCCAGTGCACGTTAAAGAACCCCAGGTGGTCAAAATTTCCGGACACCTCCACTACGGTGTCTCTCATAATCAGAGCTGGTTTTCGGACGCTAAACCCCACAAATCAATCAGAAAACTACTTACGCTTTTGGAGAGACCAATGCCGGGCCACAAAGTTCACTTGTAAGCAAAATGGAATGAAAGAGCCACAACAGCAAACGTGAAATAGCAGAAGGAAAGAAAATCTTCTAGCGTGCAGCTCACAATACAAAACGCGAAGAAAAGTATATGAACTCGGAACCACTTCTACTGAATCAGACATATTTCCCCTTGTTTCAGCAGGTAAACAATAGTGACTTTTATTTCTGTGACTTCAATCTGTCTTCTGGTTTTGTACACGCATCTTCAGTAAAATTAAGTAAATGTCTTCAACAATAAATTAAAAGAAAAGGCGAGGGTACACTGGCCCACACAAAAGGATGTCTGTACACAAATCGGCGGTCACTGAAGACATCGGCAAAAGCTGCGCTACGTAGGAAGAGTGTCCCGCAGCGCCCACTCAGCAATCACAATATGCAGAGCTCAGTCCAGTGATATGCTCTGAAATGGCAGCACAGCAATAGTGAGCCAGGCGCTGATGATGTCCACCACTGTACAGGCTTGAAGTCAACACATACAAAAAGTTGCAACCGCGTTAACGCTTGCATATCTACACACTTAAAGAAAAACACTTGCATATATATAATTTGCATTTCTTGCTAAGTTCACGCGCACCGCACAAGCACTCACGCTGACGAACACACACACACACGCACCAGCGTTGTCCTGTGGTACTCGAGATGTCTTGATTCCAGACGTGTCTCGTGATTACTTTTCTTCTATTTATTGCATGGCATTCCACATTTGGCACACATCACATATCCACTAGCATATCTTGATGGACTCGTCGCGGTAAAGTGGGCTGTTTCTTCGACAGCAACGGAAGGAACTTGGTTGACAAGTCGCATCGGCGTTCACACAGCAGTCTTTTTTTCCACCATCTCGAGTTTGCATCCGTATGTACGTGGCAGGATCTTGATAAGTGGTCCTGACGCAAGGTCGCCATTCTGTGTTGATGGAACAGAAGGATTTCTTCGTTCATTTTCCCTTTCCTCTTTCCAGATGAAATGACACTCTTCATGTAGATCCATGGTACAAATGGCCACTGGAAACATAAAAAGAAATAAGTGCGGCAGCTGTTACACTCTTGTGACATACGAAGATTAAAGCCGGGGCTCACGTTGCTAGGGCATCAAGTTTAGAACTGTGCAAAACATAGCAAATGGGCCTATTGGGTTTCTTTGCCATCGGGACGGCGCACTCCTATTCGATAGCAGCGCACTCCATGGGGACTACCTCGCTTTCGGTCAAGGGTGAGTAGACTCTACTATTTTTTTTCCACTATGACCTCATCACAACGTACGGAGACACGCCGCTCCTCTCTGTGTGTGACGCGCCTGTGCAAAACGCGCCTGTCCGTCCTTCTGCGCAGCCGCACCTGTTGCTACTGCGGTGCCACGCCGTGGCGGCTGAGGAAACTGACTGCACACGTACCCGTTTGGCTTTCCGCCGCTGTTTCGCTCGCATCTGCGATAGATTTTTTTTTTTTTGGACTGGTCTCGTGAAGTGTCGCAAAGTCTCGCGGAGCTAACCACCAATATAGCTACTTAAGCCTTTCGTATATATATAAAAAAGGGCTATACTATGCCAGAAAACACGACTTCATATCCATGCATCTTCAGAAGCTTTTTCTTTTTTGCGAGCTTATGAGGCTTTGTTAGCCGATGCTAGGCCGCGCCAACCACTACAAAACGCCGTTCCGCGACAACACAGCCGTGTTTACTCGTATTGCGATGGAAGGCGTGGCGTCTTCTGCATACCTTATAACCTGTGCGCTGACTTCTCCGTCCCGGCTCACCGCTCTCCACTGCTTCCTTCCATTTCCAGGGGGCGTCACCAGATGAGGAGGATCGTGGTAAATGTGGAAGTTTGGAGGTTTGTATGGTGCGCCTACACACACACAAAAAGCGCGTGCTCAACGCAGGTGCATATTTGTGACTGATAACATCAAATTGACACCATTGTTACAAGAAGTCTGGCAATGTAGCCAGAAAAAACATGGTTACGTAAGAAGAGAAAGCCATGTGCAGTGCAGTGTTGGTCATTTCAATTAGGCTTCTTTTCAAAAAACATAATTTAAACGTCTAGCTGTTATCCATGGATGCAATCACATTCTAGTACGTATCCCGGTAACAATGAGGGCCAGATATTGCTATGCTTCCTCGAAATTAAATCCATAATCCTATTATGAATATGTGGGACTCAACTATTTAAGGTAGCGGGTACAATTCAACGCTTTTCTGCTGCTCCCAAACATTATCGAATGCCAAGTAACTTGCCTTTACAAGTGCTCATTTCACCTATTTCAGTCAGACTATGGCATAATTTAACAGCATACATATTAATTATTAAAAACTAAGTTGCAATGCACACTTCATGTAGCTGTTACCATTTTCGCCAAGTGCTGAACGAAACGGCCACCTAGTATTCGATAAATCGATTATAGCAAGACACACAGCGTCAAGAAAACATATATTCAGTAAATGGCGGTGACGTATTCTAGTTAACCTTTCTTTTTTTACTTTTCTTTTTTGCTAACACGCTGCCGTTCTTCGAGATTTAGTTAGCCTTAGCCTCAGAAATTTTTCACGAGAGGACATTTTGATTCATACCTCTCCCTGCAGTACATGCACTTCCATTTATGGCCATGCAAGACATTTGTGGGCCATTTAATAGTGCTTACCATCACTGCTTTGCATAGGGTGATTATTTTCATCGAGCTCAGGACGCTGGTCCTCTAACGTCCTCTGACTAGGCAGGCTTAAAGAGAAAAGCTGATTCTGGGGATGTGCTTCTGGAAAACGAAAATAAAGTCGAATAAAATAACGTGACACTGAAGTTCACTAAACTTTTTTTTTTTTTACGATAGCATTTCTGTTAAAGTTGTCAAGTGCTCCTTCTCATTCCTTTATGCTTACCAGTGTTCTTCATCTGATGTGTTAGAGTCTTGCTCACGTTGAGCGGCAAGTTCGTGACTTTTTGATTTTGCTGGTTGTGCTGTCTTTCGCTGACACCGCGCTTGGCACCTACAGAATAACGAGAGCGTACGATTCCCTTTAGATGAGAACTGAAAGATCTAAGTTATTTTGCAAGTAGACTGGTCCCCGAGATTTGATTTCAACGGGACTAATACAGGTATAGCACATCCGAACCAGAATGTTACGTGCATTCTACTGATTAAATGTAAATGCATGCAGGTAACTCATCTTCGAGTTAGAACAGGTACGTCCCTTCGTCATTTCCTCTTGATGCGTGCAATAACTGTCTACTGTCCAACCTTCCCGTCGTTTTTCTGGGTTAGGTTAAAAAAAATTCCGCAGCCTTAATGTCGTGAAGAACTGACCTTGCTCCTGTGTTGATGTCGTTGTGGAGATGACTGAGCCGTTCACTTGAAATCCAGCATTTTGTGCGGCTCGCGCTACTGCGCTCGCAAAGTCCACCTCGTTGTAAACAGGGTCGTCATAGGAACTTGCCCGGCTGGAGCGGCCGCTTGTACAAGAGCTGTTGCTGCGCTCCGTCGTGCTGGCCCAAGATGGCGCTGCGGATTCGTTCAGTAGGAACATTTGAAATCACCTATGATAGCACCTTCTGAGTTGCTATCATACGTTTCTCACGTATGACAGCGTTTTTCACGCTTGAGTTTTTCACTACGTGGCGTAGGAAAATCAAACGGCGTACTAAAGTTGAGAGTTATGCCTATTTATACGAACCGTGGCTCGGAGCGTAATCCGTGTCACCGCCAATGCTGGACTCTATGGATCGTGGCCTTGTCATTAACTCCACATCCGAGTCGGCATTTGTGGGTTCGTAGATATAGCCTAGAAAGGAAGAACAAAAGCCTTTGAGACGAGCTAAGTTTTCTTTTTCTTATATTTGTGACACATATGAAGCAGAACCTGTCTCGGCTATGTACAGTATAATGACCTGCCTGCTTCCGCCGCAAATTACTCGATGAATGACCGAAAACGTCTTTGTTTTTTTTAGTCAACAGGACACACAATGAAATGGCAAGGGCCCGCGCCCTTAGTCCAGGACTTCAGTGGCCTCACGGTATGGTCTAAGAGACTCTTCTGGCTGTACGCCCCCTCCCCCAAATTTGGTGGAAAAGCGGCTAAGATGCGCTTGCAGCGTGAAATCCTATCAGCGTGCTATCAGCAATACGTTAGAAGAGTTATTGGTGTTGTGCATATTTTGTCCTTTTCTTCTGTTCATTCGAAACTTGTGACATAAAATGGTGGTAATTGTTTTCAACTTGATAATTGATGTTCCCGCCTTGCGCCTTCTTTATTTTTGTATCTTTTTAATAACATAGGCTCATTGTGATTTTGTTACCCTACCTAACCTAACTATTGTATAATTTTGCACGATAATTTATGTAGACACTTTACCCACTCCTGTAAAAATCCCTGACGGGATTGACAGTATTAATAATAAAATAAATAAATAAATAAATAAATAAATAAATAAATAATAAATAAAAAGCATATTCCTTGGTGGATTAAAGGGCCTCCAGTTAGAGCGGAGGTGTAACGATTGTTATGTAGCCGCTTCCAATTCATTGACAATTTCCTGGTTCCGAAGGAACGCCGCGCCTGCTGCCTTTCGCGCTCTGTTTATTTATTACTTTAGATGCGAAGCAGCATATGGTCGAGCCTGTTCAATCCCTGCGCCGCCGACAGCCCCACTGCGCATGCGCAAGAGCTGGCCCAAGCTGGCAAGGAACAAGAACGCGCCCTCGCCCGCGAGAGACAACGCTGACGCAGGCAGCGTCTGCTAGTGAGTTTTTTTATTGACAAAAAATGCACCATCCCCCGCTAAATGGGACCATGAGGTGAGGCGAAGCAGCACGGGGAGGGGGGGGGGGGTGCACATCGCGTTTTCATCGGTTTGACGCTAGCAGACGCTGCCTGCGACAGCGTTGTCTCTCGCTACAGTGCCTAGAAATATAATTTTCTAGGCACTATACTCTCGCCGGCGAGGGTGCGTTCTCGTTCCTTGCGAGCTGGTAAAGCGTTCATCGAAGAAAGAGCGTTTCCATAGTCAACGTGCGCCGTTCGAAGAGGAGAGGAGGAATGCCAATAGGATTGGAGATGAGACAAGGAGAGGAGGGGGCGGAGGATGCGCATGCGCAGTGCGGCTGTGGGCGCCGCAAGGTGGATGGATGGAGGGAGGGAGAGAGTGACATAGCCCCGACCATAAGCTGCTTCGCATCTAAAAACCAAAACCGGCTGCCACCCAAAAAACACGGGTTCGATCCCAGCCGCGGCGGTCGCATTTTCGATGGAGGCGAAAATGCCAGAGGCCCGTGTACTGTGTGTTGTCAGTGCACGTTAAAGAACCCCAGGTGTTCTAAATTTCCGGAGCCCTCCACTACGGCCTTTCTCTCCTCTCTATCTCTTTCACTCCCTTTCCCCCCACCCCCACGGACGCTTAGCCGTGCTCCCTACATGGGCTGCAGAAATTAGCGTCCTTTCCTAACCAAACCACAAACAATCAATCAATCAAAAACCGACTGCTCGGGCTCACCGGCCACCTCATATATATATATATATATATATATATATGCACTCGATCTTGACCTGCAATGTAGTGCCGGTGTGAGATTTTTTTGTGCGTAGTTGAACCATAAGCATTCGCAACACGCGTTTTAAGTAAAAGTAATCCGGAACTCGGCACGATCTACGACGTGGGAGCGCAGGAACCTCATAAATACCAGAAGCATAAATTACAACGCGTGTGTAAATATACACAAACGTTGCCACTCATTTATATGCATGAGTGGGCAATGTCACGGGTGATTTACGGTAGCACCGAACGATCACCAGTGCTTCGCCCACTCGTCATGGTTCACTTCCTGGAGATGCATGAATATTTTTTAGATGGGAAGCAGCTTATGGCGGGGGCTTTGTCCGTCCCTCCTTCCCTCCCGCGGAGTCCCACACTCCCGCAGCGCATGCGCGTCCCCTCCCCCCTCTCTCCTGTCCTACGCTCCGCCCTGTCTCTCCTCTAGGAATCATCTACTCTACAGAACGGCGCGCACGACAGGTGGTGCGACAGCTGCATACTCCGCTGGGGGCGCCACGGTAGTTCCGCGGTATGAAAATGACGGAGCGCGCGCGCCTCATTCTCTCTCCTGTGCAGCGCCGCGATGAGCGCTCGGGCCGTCACGCAACGGTCCGCCGCGGTGGTGTAGTGGTTACGGTACTCGGCTGCCACCCAAAAAACGCGGGTTCGATCCCGGCCGCGGCGGTCGCATTTTCGATGGAGGCGAAAATGCCAGAGGCCCGTGTACTGTGCGTTGTCAGTGCACGTTAAAGAACCCCAGGTGGTCTAAATTTCCGGAGCCCTCCACTACGGCCTTTCTCTCCTATCTCTTTCACTCCCTTTCCCCCCACCCCCATGGACGCTTAGCCGTGCTCCCTACATGGGCTGCAGAAATTAGCGTCCTTTCCTTACCAAACCACAATCAATCACGCAACGACCGCGTTCTCTCTCTTATACATTCTCATTCGTCCTCTCAATAAAATTACAGCATCTCCCGCTCAAGCTAACCATTTCCCCGCTGCTTCGCATCCACACATGGTTCGCTTTAGCGGGAGATGGAGTAATTTTTTTACTATTGAGTGGGCGCGGTCGAGAGTGTATATGATGACAGTGAGTTTAAAACGGAAATGTTCAATTCTGACGAGAACTCTAAACTCACGTTTTTGACGGCTACATCCTACTTATTTAATGTCGTCAAGTAAGATAATAATATAATGAAGAAACACACTCATGCAAAGATCCTGCCTAGAGCTACTAAATCTCTGTCGGCCAAGGGCCCCGTCTATGGCCATATGTCAGCTTACGTTAGTTTACAGCCCTTGGCGGCCGCCTCGACATTCCCTGCACTTGTTTAAACCTTTCACTCTGCTTGAGAACTCGAAATATCGAGCATGGCTACAAACCTAGGCTGAACCGTTCGCACATCAGTATTTATATGCAGAATGTTTTCTTTTTCCTTTTTTTAACTTTCCTCGGCTGAGAACTAAGGAGAAATTCCGAGCCCCTTTAAGACCTACACCGCGTTTACAGCGTCGAGGCAGGGGAAATGGTACATAAAAGTGCTATACAACAACATGCTTAACAAAACCCAACATTCAGCGTTTGTGCTGACCTTGGTTGGCGCCGAACCGATATCCTGTTGGTTCTGTGGCAGGGATCGAGGAGCGTGGCTCATTGATGAGTGATGGCAGTGATGATTGCACTCCCCTGTCTATGAACGGGTTTGTGAACAGCTGTGGCTGCTGTTGCTGATTCTGCTGTTGCTGCTGCTGTGACTGTTGAGGCTGCAGCGGCTTGAGAAGGGCCCTTTGACCCTTGGGAAAGAACGGTGGGACGTTTTGGTAGGAGTCGCCGTAGGCGCTTCCTAGGCTGTTGCTTGACTGGTTTAGAGTGCTTCTTGGAGAATGCGTTTGTACTCGAGGAGGACCGTGTCCACCCCTCATGTTGGACATTGGCTGTGGTCCATTTATCTAAAGATGAAAAGATAAAAAAAAAGCAGAAACGATTGCTTGCTCTGCTCAAAGATGGCGAAACGCACTGAAGGGTGTACAATATGCTCGAGCAATGACAGTGACTTTCTGCACAGAGTGGCGGACCGGAAAATTGGCACATTCTAGAGAATAATTTCTTTCTAACTGCGTCAATAAGCGGTAATAAAATTTAGCTTCTACGTCATTTCTGTGCGCCACTACATAAACACAGGGTATATAAGCATAGCGCGCAGCGCTTGCAAGTGTCCCTCACGGGAGCTACATTCTCCACGGTTTTTGATGTATCCTAAATATGTAAGCCTTTAAACACAACTCACAGAAGGTCGCGTTGAAAACATCTGTGGCAAAAGAAGGAATGTTCAAAAAGAAGCAAGTTTTACATCACTGCTGCTGTGCTCCTTTTCAAATTGTCATTACAGAGAAGCTTCGAGGGACATCTCTGGACTAATCAAATGGAAAATTAAAAAAGACAATGTAAAACGAGAAACACCGAGCGCATAAATTTACATTCTAGGTTTTGAATAACGAGCACTGAACGCTAGTTAAGACCTGAAAATGTGGTACATATATAGCATAAGTTGTATACGTATACACATTGTTTTGAAACAGCACTCACACTCTGCTTTAGTTGCACATTGCGCGGTGGCGTCCCTCGCAGGCAAGCTGGAGTGCTTGTTGGAGACCCAGCCTCGCTGGGTGGTTGCTCAGGCGGCGGAGGTATAATTTCGGACCAATTCATCATGGGTCCCTTGGACGAAGAACCTCCGCGTGAAAATTTCTGGCGGCACTTTTTCTTTGGCATTCCATACTCATCTGAAATGACAGTGATAACCACAATGTTGTGACAATTGCGAAGGAGCTTGCATCACGAGGCCATCTATGACCGGAGTCATTGTGTTCACAGTTAAAGTCTTGTTGTCATCTTCCATATCCCAGATGTGTTACGCATTGGAAACATCGGCTATACATTAAAGACCACCTGCGCGCCACAGTCGAAGGCTAGCGTCGCGAGTGTGAGCAGACAAGCACACACGTCCCATTTCTTGGGGTGTATATAGCATTAGAAGTTAAGCGAAGAGGCTGTTCTGTTCCTTCGGAAACTAGCTCACATTAGACGAAGGGTTTGTGAAAGCGGCGAAAGGACGTACATGGGCACGTGCAGCCTACGTGGCCGCAGTGAAGGTGATGTCACCCAGCTCACGGAAGTCCCATACCGAAATACGCCAACCCACCAAACACGCACACACACACACACACACACCACACACACACACACACACAGAACGCAGCCGCAGGACCCTCTCCGCTCGCTGTTCTAGCTTCACGACCCTGCATTTAGCCTTATTAATACAGTAAAAGCCCGTTGTTTCTTTTACGTCGCCTCGTCTTCTCTGCCGAGCCCTCCGATGGTTCAAGTCCCAAGCATTCAGTGCCAAGTACGCAACACATCACGAAAGTCTGCACCATGCGTCTAATGGCAGTATGGTATCGGTGTTCAGAATTACCTAAGCTTTTCAACCACTTTAGTGTCACAAGTTATACGGACGCCGCCATGACACCTTTCAAACATATTATTTCTAAAAGTGATCGGAATGATAAGTGCCTTCCTTGTGATGAAAACTGTAGAAAGGTTACCACATCATAGGATGAAAATGGCACTAAAGAAGCTTCATTAAAGCGTTTTGGGTTGCCTTGGCATGCAACTTTTCCCAGTAAATATTTTTTTCCTCACGCAGTTACTTGCATTCGCTTAGTAACCGCACGATATCTCTCGTAGTTAAGGTTCTCACAATTTAATTAACTTAATGTAGTTAGCTATGTTAGGTGTAATGTTGAAATCAGCCTGTTTTCTAGGCCGGCTACTCTGCTCAGCTTCGTCTTTCTCGCACTGGCGCTGCCTTCGCGCTCTCAGGACAAGCGCCTAAGCCACAGTTCGGTTTTCGTCATTACATACGATGCAAATTCATTTGTTACGCAAAAAGTACATCACTGATTCGATTTAAAATAAACTAGTTAATTACCCGTCGTGTAGCTTCCCGAGTCGCTAGCTGGACTGGCAAGCTTGTCGGATTCCAACAGCCTATCTGTGATGCCATCTGCAAAAAATCGTCGAGATGTTAGGCACTACTCTCCCTAGTATGGCCTCTCACATTAGAGCTGTTTCAGCTACTGCTTAGATTCGTGCTTTAGATAAACACCAACGTGCACAAAACACCCACCTTCACTTGCACGCGCAAGCTCGAGGTCGAAGGCCTTTTCAGATTTGCGGCTCCCTTCTTCAGCTGAGCTTCCGCTACGAGCATCCTTTGCCTAAAAGGAAACAAACCATTCTTAAATATATATTGGTGCCGTGGCAAGAAAAGCCGTTCAATTTCATAACTCGCCCTAAAGTTGCCACCTAAAGACTTCGGAAGTATATTCAGCGCGAGCAAGATTTTTTTGCTTTCAGTAGTAATGCATCAGTGTTCGATCAAGGGGCAATAAGTGCATGGTAACTGCCGAAGTATGCGGTACATGTCTGGTAACGATGCGTGGTAAATGCTCACCAGAAGGTACGTTACAGGATGAAAAGCATGCTAAGTGTTTGTGCTTTGGAAGGTTTGATTTTCCCTGCAACCGCGACTGTTTTCTGAACTAAATAATTCCCTTTACAAATAAGTCCGTAAGTCCACTTCAATTTACCTCTGTTACCTTTTATCCACTGTAACTTTTACCATATAGGTAAGTTCACTTTCACCAACTTCAAATCTTGGTTCACGTTGCTCATAATAAATCCTAACTGACTAGCTAAAATGTTTGTGTAAGAATTGTCCACACCTACCAACATTCAGCATAGCTCTTGTAGGCTTATCTCACATATGGACAACTAGAACTGAAATACCCTGGGTATGTCACTATCATTATTACTGAGGAGTTCGTGTACGAAAAAAATCACAGTTTCACAAAAAAAGGCAAAGCAGTGAATGCAATAGCAGGAAATCATAATGTTATGCGAAGTGGGGCCTGGCAGCTAGCTCTTTAGGATACGATCTCGCGAAACACTACAAAACACTGGTGTAAGAGACTGCGAAAGGTGTCCCCGGCTGCTCCAGGGACACTTTTTGCAGTCTCTTCGTGTTGAGAGCGCAGCACGTTGAAGGGTTTACGAGCAGCCCGCTGATGGCTGCCGAGATAGCGCGTGCCAGCGATGGCGACCGCGCGGTGTCCACTGTTGGCGCTCAAGCGACACCTCCTCCCCCTTCCCTCCCTCGCGTTTTTCATGCTCGTTCAAGATGGGCGGGCATTCCCTCTCGGCTTCGACGGCCCGCGCCCCGTTCGGGTGATGTTATCGCATGCGCCCGCCGAGCGACGGAAATGGGCCGATCTCATTGATCTCTGCTTCGGCCATATTCATCGACCCCTCTAGCGTGCCTTTAGCCGCGGGTAGAACGTACGATGAGCAGGGTGAGGGGGGGGGGGGGGTGTTGTTATCAATTGGGACATTATACGGTACATGACGGCGAAGGCGACGGCAAGAACCCGTCGAGACTGTCCATATAATTGATATTGCAATAAAGGAACACACATTGTGATATCACTTGAAATACTGCGGAAAGCAAAGACACTGCCTTTTAAATACATCTGCCTGGCACATCTCTAGGAACGTTACAGTACCGAATACAGCACATCCAATCTGCAAATTAGGTTTCTGTACAACCAGGAATTTCCAAGCGTTATCCAGACCACCAGGAATGCTTTCAGGGACGGTTTTTATTTACAGCTGCTTTTGTAAATCATGCTTTCATTTCGTTTGAATGTCTAAAGCAAATGTAGACGCTTTGAGTGGAAATAATATAATAATCGTCTTGAACTTACAGAACCATTCAGGCTCTTCTGCAGTGATGGGTTTATCAACGTGGTTGTTGCATAGGGCTCCGGGATTGATGGAAGGTCTTTCTTATAGAAAGTTGTCATGCTCTGAGCATCAACTTCTGCATAGTCAGGTGCATTGATCCCACAGTTTAAAGGTGCATAGACACTGGAAATAGACAAAAACAGCAATAACGTCAAACTGCGCCCAAACTTTGTATCTGTGACTGCAATGATGAAACAAAACACATTTGGCTGTCAAATCATACTTCAGACTACGCATTCATTTCGGCAGCAGAAATAGTTACACATTATATGAAACACGCGTAACTTATCAATATTTGTTGAACGGGAGTATGTCTGCATAATAACTGGCAAATACCAATTTCGTCCAAAGATCATCCGGAACATTGAGCGATTGATCTACATTCTGAACATGCATACCATAGATATTAATCTACCTATTACGTTAGTCACTGTACAAGAAAATTTTAGCACGAAACCATTTTCACACATAAGAAAATTTCCGCTGTGGAAGCTACTGCAAATCGAAGTGGCAACTTTTGCGTTAAGTCGCGTTCATATTCGCTAATTATTGATTGACTGATTGAATGACTGACTGTTTTACTTTTGCTATTACAAGTTAGCATTAAGCATATTAATGACAGGCTTGCAAGCAACTCACCTAGAATAGTTAAGATCATTTGAAGCACAGCTCATTTTGTTAAGAAGCTTGGTTTCACAAAATGGGTCCTTGGATTGGTCAGAGGATCTCCAGGCACTATGGTTAATCCACAAGGCTTCATGAGGGCTGAGACCAGGACGGCCATTGAGGGAATTGAAGCAGTTGCTAGAGGTTGAGGGGGTAAGGTAACCGATGGTTTTATTATTTTTAGTATGGTCTGACAACAAATTTCTCTCCAAGCATGCAGCATGCCATGCCAAGTAGAAATCATCATGCAAACGATGTATGACTGCCAAAGCAATCTATTACGTAATAAGCAGAAATGCTCACCTGATGTCTTCTTGCTTATGAACAGGAACTGGAAAGAATATCAAGGAACAATTTTAATTGAAAGCCTGAAACAAGGTGGCATGTTTCATTTGAACGTGGCAGGTGCGAAATGGCACCAGCATGCTTACTTAGTCACGGTATATTACTGTGTCAGGCTACAGCCAACTGGCTGTAATTTAAGATAAGATACCTTACAGGCAGATCAGAAGAATATTTTGGTGCACAGATGCTTCACAATATATTTCAATGTTCTGCCTGCTACAATGTTATGAGAAATAAAACTACACGGGAAGCAAAGTAAAATATGACGTACCAGGAACGACAATAATAATAATAATAATAATAATAATAATAATCTGTGGGTGGCACAACATCACTCATAAGAACCATATAAAAAATGAAACAGAATCATGTTG
>JABSTT010003959.1:0-26001 GCA_013339685.2 Hyalomma asiaticum | reverse complement strand
CAGTGACGAAATACAAAACATGACTGAGGACCTCAACCGGAAAGACGTTAAAGTAGAACTAAAAATGAATAGGCAAAAGAGTAAAGTTATCCTCGACCGTCCAACTAGGGAACAGGAATTTAAAATTAACAGTCAACCCTTAGAACGTGTAAACATATACGTATATCTGGGGCAGTTATTAACAGGGATGCTTACCCAAGAAAGGAAAGTTTTCCGCAGAATTAGGATAAGAATGGGATGGAGCGCATTCGGGAGACATTCCCAAATCATGACCCGTAACTTGCCACTGTCACTAATTTATTCACTGCATTCTCACAATACCAACGTACGGTCCAGACACATAGACGTTAAATAAAGTCTAGAGATGAAATTAAGGAGCACGCAGCGTGAAATAGAGGGAGAAATGATAGGTGTAACGCTAAGAGGTAAAGAACGAGCGGAGGGGATCAGAGAACAGACAGGAGTAGCCCATATTATTTTATCAATTAAAAGAAAAGAGTGGTCCTGGGCAGGGCATATCATGCAGGCAACAGGTAACATATGATAGACAGTAAGAGTGACGGAATGGATACCAAGAGAAAAAAATCTAACAGAGGCAGGCAGAAGGTTATGGAGCAATGAAATTAAGAAATTCGCGGACATAAAGTGGAACCAACTCGCACGGGATAAGAGAAATTGAAAACCGTTGGCAGAAGATCGTCCTGCAGTGGAATTAAGATATGATGATGATGATGATGATGATGATGATGATGATGATGATGATGATGATCGAGTGTCTTGCCTCGCAAAGAAAGGGGCAGAACAGGCACAGGAAGCAAATATGGAGCTACTTGAGGTTAGGTTAGGAAATGCTAAGCAAACATCAACTCTCCCAAGAAGAAGTCCTCTTGATAGCTCACAAATATTCTGCGCATATTTTTTTTTTCAAACACATGAATTGTTAGTGGTGTTCTCCAACGCGGGAAGCGCTTCTCCATTTCGCCACGAGCCGACAGGAAGCTGAATGGGCGAAGGCGATGAAAAGGGAGCTCCTGGAAAGGCAACCCAGTTAGATCGTCACTGCATCAACGCCTTGAGTATTCCCTCATTTGTTTTTCTTTCATTTTGTCTTGTTTTTTTTCAGCGAATCTGTACGTGCCTGGCCGAATTGTTTGTCCGCCCTTCGCCTCCTACGCCGAAAACCCCTACGGCGCGAGTTTGCGCCGAGAAACCCCTCATGGACGAAAATAAAGAAGGTAAAGGGAATTCTAAGCCCCTTCTTTGTGTTTTCGTTCGTTTGTTGATTTTCTTGCTCGCGTACTCGCTTGCTTCTTGCTTGTTTCATTTCCGCCAGATGTAGAGGTGTTTCCATTTCGAATATTTCGAGATCGAATATTTCTGGCAGGACATTCTGCGAATTCGTTCGCCTGTGCCACCGCCAAGCAAAGCCGCATATCTGTTGCATAAAGCCGCCAGTGCTCTGCACCCCAAATCAAAACTATCGTGACGCGAATATGAGGAACAGTCGCAAAGCGATGAGGCAAGTGCGGCTATACCACAAGTTCATAATCATGGGCGCGATCGGAGATTTTTGTTCGGAACACAACGCGTTCGCTCGCTGCAACGTCACGAAGCGGGGCCGCGGCTTTCGTTGCGCGTGCTGCGGATTTGCGCGACTGAATGCGGCGCAGGCTTCCAGTATTGGTCCCTCTCCTTTGTTTGAGTGGGAACTGTTTCAGGACAGGGTGATCCACAAAATATGCGAGAATGAGAGGGCGAGAGCAGCCAATGGACAAGCCGTGAACATGCCAAAAATTGACGAGCTTCTTTTGTGGTCTTCTTTTCGGCCAATATATTTCAAAACTAAATGTTCTTCTTCAAATAAATAAGGCTGTTCTATGAAAACGAAGAATCTTTTTTCTCGCGGGAGTAAACACGTGATGCGCAGAGAAAACTTGGTAATGCAAAAACACGGACGCGGCCTGCTGCTTACGAGGTGAGCCTGACCGCGGCCAATGGCTTACCGTGAAAAGCGAACAAAACCGCCCGCGTTCGTGAGCAACGATCTCCGATTTCCCCCCCTTTTTGGCTACTTCTGCAGCACTCCTGTCTCGCGTTTGCGCTACAGCGGCGACAGGTAACAACTGTTGCGTAGGTGTTTGAATACTCCGTACAGCACGATATACTTTGGGTTGCTCATTCCTGGGATTTATAATTCTTTTTCAAATTCGAGGGGGTGAAAATCGGGTGTTGTATTTCAATTTGATACGCTCAGAGAAATCGGGTTTTCTGGTTCAGTTCACGAAAAGCGGGCTTTTACCGCGACAGCTGTTTATCGCGAGGAGAAACGAAAAGCCGCTCGTCCGTGGACCGCGAGCGGTCTCCATTGGCTGCGCCTTCCAGTGACGTCGTTCTCTGCGCCGTACCAAAGCGCGCGTGCCATTGGCTGGCCCGTGAGTGACGTCGTCCATCCCGTCGCAGCCGTGGCGCCCAGCACGCGCGCATCAGCTTCGACTGAGAGCTTCCACATGGGTAAGCCACGGATGTTAGCTCGCGATGTCGAACGCTTGCAACGACGGCGCGCCGAAGAAGCAGCGTTGCGGGCAGAACAGCGTCGACGTGATGATCGCGGGAGCGCGTTCGCGGGGCGAACGCCCGCTTTCAGCGAGAGTTTCTCCAGCGGCACTCTGGCTTCGGCTGCGACGTCTGTGTCGGGTTGAACCCACTGCTAAACACCGGGGCCGCACATTCCAGCTTCGCTGGTTAACCATTTGTACGGAGTGCTAGGGCTGTAATTTACGGGACATATTTATAAGTTTAAATTTACAAATGACAGCCGTATAGCGCCCACAGTGCTGCGCATAGCCTGTGAAATGAACTTTATGACACGAGAGCTCACATAAGCCAACAGGACGTAACTTCGTTGTTCTGAGGTCGAGTATAGCTATGGCGCGTGTGCACCCAAACTCCCTGCTGCATAAAAAAATGCCCAGTTCATATTCATCATCATAACTTCTGTTTCATTCTTTGTTCCTTGATGCGTGGCACTTGCCCACTACGGGGGATTGGCCATGGCCATGAAGCCGGCGGTTAAAGGGACCCTGAAACGGTTTTGACGATTTTGTGCAAACATGGAGATCCGGTAGAGTGAGTCATTAGGATCATTATTGGATAGATTTCAGCGCTCTGCATACATTGTGTAATTTACAATAAGGTTTTGAACACGCGCATAGCGTGTTCGCCAAAAGGCGGCTCGCAATCAGCGGCTCGCCAAAGGCCGTTTTCAAACGCCTTCGCCATCGAACGATGGATGGGGAGGCCGCTGATTGGCCCCTAACCAGTGACGTGCACGTAATTTTCCCAACCTAACTGCGAACCACGTGCTCCTACAACGTGCTTCTTCGTGCAGCCAACGGTATCGTCGTGGCATCTGGCGGCGTACACACGAGTGGCCGGCGCTGTATCACAGAGGCTAGCACTGCCCAGGCCGGCGACCTCAGTAAAGATATCGGGGCGTTATGTCGCTACCTAGGGCTCGGCAGAGCGGCTGACGCGGAAGGCGCAGTCGTCGCTAGCGCGCACTCCTCAGCTGACCGACTTGAGGAAGAACAGCAGTGGTAAGGAGGAAGGCGACAGAAATAAGTACATAGGTTCCTGAGCGCATGGTGCTTCGCCTTATTTATGGTGTCAATGATTTCAGAATTGTGTTACCTAATCGGTGACGCAATGTCAAAAAAACGTTTCAGGGGCCCTTAAGATAAGTGGAAAATACATTGAGCTAAAACAAAGGAAGAGGGTGAAATCGACAACGTAAGAAAGAAACAAATGATAAAGAATGATTGACTATTTTCTAATACAGATTAACTGTAATAAAATAATTTGTAGTTCAATGAACTAAAGGTGGAAAGAAGGTGGAAGGGGGAGAAAAACTAGGGCGAGGGTTATGGTGGGGGATCCTTTATTTCTCGTGATTTTCCGGTCGCTCTATCTGCTGTTGGCGGTGACGGTACCTGTTTGTAGGTCACAGCTATCATCAGCTATTTAAGGAAGAATCGTGGTAGCGGGTGTCACTAGCACTAACTACACAAGCAGCGCGCGGTGCTCGGAATGTCACAGGCACTTTATGGATCCTTATCCTGTCATCTCCGGAGGGAAAAAGCCCCGCCTCGTTACTTTCGCCCTCTCGATGATATCTCGTGTTGACACCGCTGGTATGGCGTTACCTTTTACTCATATACTATTTCTTAATTTTTTTTCCATCCCTCCCACTGCGCACCTTATTTGCCACCTTGTTATCCGTCTACCATTGGTACTTACCTTCCACGCCAGTGAGCCCAGACACGGTACAGGGCACCCATATCGCCGTACTCTTTCTGTGCGTCGGAAGGAAATACATTCTTGTTTTACTCCCAAGGGAAACGTCAACAGAACCCGGCAACAATATGTGTTGCTGACCTCGATCCTTCGCCGAGCAAAGAAGACGGTTCACGAGACCGCCTATGTGCGTTACACTGAAGACGGTTCAGAATAAGAAAAAAAAAAAAAAAAACAAAGGGCGGAACTTGCAGGTTCGTTCTGCTTTTATCTACCGTATCTTCCCTATTGCTTTCCTTCTCAACGTGCCCTGCCGAAAGATGATAAGCGCCGCAAACTGAGGCCTCGAGGTGGTGCTATGAGAAGCCTGTGTACACAAACATGCTCAGAAATTTCGCTTCTATTGCATGCTGCTAATTGTGGATGTACAGCGAAGCTGCTAAACAACACCACGTGACAATCTGGGTCAGACAAACAGGACAGCGACAAGCGATGTGATAATGCATTCCGATGCAAAGTTTAGTTTGATCGATAATTCCCGCTCACACAGGAAATTGTTTCACTGGCCCATACACAAATTTCGTCAGCGATGTAATACAATATCGGTAACAAATTTCACATTTCGCTCCAATTCTTAACAAATAGCGTGTGTGAAATGTAATATCAAGCACGCAGGTATGCACTGACAGATTCAAATGGTATTCCTGTAACGAGAATACGGTAGAACGAGCGCTGACGGTCAGAACTGCAAAGTGGTGCAAGGGCAGGATTAAACAAAACATGATGTTGAATGGATAAAGCGTAGTTTCGATACACAGTTTAGCTCAACGTGAAAGCGTGAAGGCGTTTTCAAAGAAATGTTTACGGACGCCACCAGTCTAGCGATGTTCAAATATAGGCACTGAGCGACAGGAAAAGGCAGTAGGTGGAAATCTCAGTAATGTCATGCTATGCTTATTTTGTTGTTGTTGTTGTTTTGTGGGGTTTAACGTCCCAAAACCAGTTCTGATTATGAGAGACGCCGTAGTGGAGGGCTCCGGAAATTTCGACCACCTGGGGTTCTTTAACGTGCACTGACATCGCAAAGCACACGGGCCTCAACATTTCGCCTCCATCGAAATGCAGCCGCCGCGGCCGGGATTCGATCCCGCGACCCTCGGATCAGCAGCCGAGTACTTTAGCCACTAGACCACCGTGGCGGGGCGCGCTTATTTTCTATGGCACTTTCAACCGCTTCCCATGGCGCTTCCAACCATGAAATGCCCAAACACAGATCATGGTCTTAGGTTCTAGAACGCATAATTCTAGTATTAAACAACTACAATACATAACTCGTAGCTTGAGCATTATAACACATGACTCTAACACAAAAATAGAAAAAAAAAACTCATAACTGTAGCATAATAACACGTAAATCTAGCATCGGAAGACATTCTCGCTACTGGCTGTATCTGAAAACATGAAACTCAACAACGAAATCACCGTCCACGAATCTACATTTCCTAGCTAAATTAGGAAGTTTGTGAGGTCCTTACCAGACTAAAAATAATGCCAAATATTCTTTTGCCCGGAAGCACAGCTTGTACCTTTGTTGATGCAGTCGTCGGCCAAGATAATCTTGATCAGCTCCGGCAGCCTCCAGTTGAGTACACTGGTCGCAGCACACTGACGCATCCTCCAGTGGTTGTTGTGGAATGGATCAACCACGCTCGCCCGAGTGCTCCTTCTGGCACCTGCACCACACAAGCGATCACGAAGGAAGTCATCTGACAAAATATGACGCAGCTCAGATAGAGATAGTAAAAAGCTTCTAAGACATCGTAAGCTGCATAGCACCTCATATGAAACAACAACAACAACAACAACAACAACAACAACAACAACAACAACAACAACAACAACAACAACAACAACAACAACAACAACAACAACAACGACGACGACGACAACGACGACGACGACGACGACGACAACAACAACAACAACAAATGTATGTTCACGAGAGGCCTGAAGCAGCCGGGTGTAGTCAAGAAGTGATTTCTGCTTAAGCCATCGCTTGGACGAAAATCGCTTGGACGTCAGTATGCTATTTAGGTAATCCTGACGACTGAGACTCAGTATATCATCGTGAGAGAATGCGCCGACAAGATTGCACGGTAGACGTGACTTCGCCGGGAGGCGCTTAATTAATCCATACCCTGAGTTCAAAAGTCTCATTTACGAACACGCTGCTTGGCTCGTTAATTGAGCTCTGATTGCAGAAAGCGCAACGCAAATGGAAGATCGAAAGAGAAAGAGGAGACCTGCAAACTCACGTAGCTTGTGTGCTCGTTGAGTTCCCATGTAATCTGCATTGCCTGTGGCCATGGTTCAATTACGAGTCAGAAAGCTGACGCGAGCACACAAATCGGGCCCACTCTGTTTGCATGTATACATCTAACCGGCTCGCTTTATGGCCAGTCTCTCGGACGCGTATTTCGCCGCACGAATACAAACATAAGAGCACACACGCCGCCTGGTTTGTTTGGTGCATAAATATTTACCGAAACGGTGGCGGTAGTGAAGGACAAGAAACGAGATAAGAAACAACACCAGGCATGGTCTGCGTTCTTCTCTTTGTCCTTTCTTGTACTAAAGATTCTGAAAAAAAAAAACAAGCGGAAACAATTTTGGTAAACAGCTAGTAGTTAGCGCTCGTATGTTTTGTTCTCTTCTGGCGCGCGTGTCATTTTCGCGCTGCATCGGGAAATAGCAGCAACCACATAATTGAGGCCGGAGGGAGGACCGACCGCAGCCGCAAGGCCCACACGTACCGCCCCCGCGTTTTTCCTCAGATACTCGGGCAACCAACCTGTCAAGGTGGGTGCGGTAATCCTTCACGGCTTGCAAGGGATCGAGGAGAAATTGCGCGCTGGCTTTGGAAGAAAGGGAGAAAGAAGCGGGGAATGAAGGAAGAAAACAAACACAGGCACGAAATAGCACAGACGCTTAGCAAAATGGTGGAGGGGGCGGTAAAAACAAACACAGCTGGCAAATAAAACAAACGCTTGGAGGTGGAGGGAGCGGTAACTCCCAGGCTGCGCATCGGCGAATCTGTGGATTCGAGGGGAAATCCTCGTCCCGACGGGTAGGACGAGAAGAGGGAAGAGACGATAATTACTATAGGAAAGGTGCAACCAAAATAACGAAAAAAGAACGTCATGAAATGCAGCAGTTGTTTACCAGAATGTCAAGTGGGCGCAGACATGGTGCCTGACGGGAAATATAAATATTGTCCACCTGAGCCCTTTATAAAGCAGGGCAATTTTCTGTTAGCACCCATATGTGGTATTTTGCAGTGTCGATTGCGGCGGCTCCCATAATAACGGGTGGTTAATTAAGGAACGTGGCGCAAAACAGAAATATGCTTCTTTATGTTAGGTTGTTGTTGAGGAATTTCATAAGCACACATATATGCGTATTTATGCCATATTTTAAATGTTATTATACTCAAGCGATTGCCGATAAAAATGAACGCGCGTTTTTCTGACAAGATCAGCAAACATTTCAAGACAAGCCACTTCTGTCTGACTCGGGTAACGACAACAGGGTGCAAAACAAAGCAGAAGAAAAGTTCAGCAATGTGACTAAATCAGCCAATGAAAAGAGTTCTTACACATACACCTTTTTTTTTTTCTAAATGCAAACTTTATCAGCCGTGCCTTTTTGCGCAGAGAAATCCTCGTCATGACGCGAGGGCTTTTCGTGAGCTACAAGGTCGAATGGCGCAGCCGCCAGCGGAAATATTTACCTGTCCAAACTTTTCTTTGTTTCTTTTTACTCGTTCGTTTAATTTTCTTGTGGCGCGTGCTTCGATTTGAGATTATTTCCGGCTGAGAGTGTCGTCAGGAGGGCAGATAAGATCGTGATAACGCTCTGCCATTCAATGGCCATTCAATGAGATCCGCGGAAGCTTCGAGCTGTAACTGTAAGAGATCTGAAAGTAACCCACAAAAGTTAAGGCAGAGACAGCGAGAGATACCACCAGGTGTGTAGTTAGACAAGCTCGACTATGCAGTGTGCCCGTCAACAGTGTCGAGTTCGCGAGTTCCGGAAATAGACTTTAAAATGATGCGAGTGGTATGGCTCGCGCAATTAGCTCATTAGGAAACGTGGCCATGAAAATCCAAGCCGCTATAGAAGCGTGAATAATGAAGCGTCCACAGCCCATACGCTTCATTATTCATCACTACTTTCTCGATTTCAAGGTACGCTTTGCCTGCATGCGTGCTTGCCTTAAATACTCGTGCGCGTGAGCGGGAAATTGGGTCTTATTGGTACAAGAAATTGACTAAAAACTAGGTGGTGTGTTGATAAGGGCTGTGTTTAAAAAAAAATCATTGAAGAAACAGAAAGCACGTGAAGATACATGCTTTTGTGATACTTAACGAATATAGCTGCGTGATGATTCAGCTAACAATCGCAGTTTCTAAGGCGCTTTAGAAACAATATGCTTACCGGTTTGCTGCTTGAGGTCGGTGACTGCCACGCGCCTGCCATTTGTGTTCTGATAATCTCCAATACCGCTTGGAGACATGCATGTTTGCGAAAGGCTCATGAACACACATAGAGATTGGGCTGACGGTCACACCTTCTGAAAACTCGTTCACAGAGGCATGAGTATTCTACGGGACCTAAAAGGTGTTGTTCATAGGCAAGATTTACGCCTGACGTTGAAGTTCACGGAATTTGGACTGCGATATCTCAGAGGTCACTACCGGATGGTGGAGATGAACAGAGAGGAAAAATAAACGAGAATACAATAAGGAATAAAAAGTAAAAAAACGCGTGTTGTGTCGTTCGTGAAAGATCTGCGGAAAGATCTACCACAAAGTGGAATACTCTAACGCATTATGCGCGTTCCAGGAGTTGCCTTTCAGACTCACCGGCACGCGAAAGAGGAAAAACGATGAGAGTGGGGCCGGAGGCTCCGAGAGGACGCTCCCGACAGAGATGATCTCCTCCAAGACGACAGGCGCGGGAGGGCGAAAGAAACAAAGTGTGACGCTAGAAACATGCAAACGCTGAAGAGCTGGGAGGACACCTTTGTCCAGGGCATCGCGCGTGCTGAGTGCATGTAAATATTACATTGGGGCACGTGCTGGCTGCACACATGCTTGTGCTGGCTGCGAAGACTCGAAGGACGCGAAAGTGGTTTTCTCGCCGAGTTCTCGCGAGGCATAATGCGGGGCCTGCGACCCTCTCGGCGCCTTTGCGACGCAGTGACGCCTATGTGCCCCGGGCAAAAATGACCGAGACGTGGAGGGCATATTCCCCCTCCCAAGTACTCGCAGGTCACCGCCTCGAATGGCTTCCCTGCTGGATTGTCGCGAGACCTGGCTCTCACGTAGACCTCGTTTTACGAGCGAGATTGTTCGAGCGCAAATGCGCTATCAGGAATGCTGTAACAAAAACAACATTGCCCGGAGTATACGGAAGTGCGTTCCTGTCTTCGAAGAAAATATAAAGCGCTCTAGCTACGACCCGCGTTTACAGTTATTCGTCGCCTGGTCCCGTTCTATGCGTGTGCTTAGATTCGCTCCTCCACGAATCAAAGTGCATGACATGCCCGTTTGTTCTGGGCGGGCGACGTACAACCGTTACACGTGGTTATGAGGGTTATGGTTGGGTTTTAACTTCGACAAGTCGGCACTGTTTCAATAGAAATTCGGTTTTAGGTGCAACCCCAAAGGTATGCCGACTGCGTTCACAGTGCTTAACATTAAGTTCACGGGTTGGACAGGCTGTCAACAGCACCAATACTTAAAAAAGTAAAACGTCACATCCCGATATTGACACGAGTTCCTGAGCATTAGAACAGACTCCACGTGCTATCTGACTTGCCCTGTGCTTTGCTTTACTCAAGTAACCAACCAACACCAGGTTTAGATGCAGTCAATATTCCGCAAAAGGTTCGAAGTTTTGATTTTTCCTTTACTAGAAATAACAACACGCAAAACGCTAAAACATTTTAAAGGCGAAGTGTTTCTTCGCGAACTTGTGCACCTTCGACCATATCTATCTATCTATCTATCTATCTATCTATCTATCTATCTATCTATCTATCTATCTATCTATCTATCTATCTATCTATCTATCTATCTATCTATCTATCTATCTACGTCACAGCGCTCTCCTAGGCATCTCGCTTACTTGACTCGTACCAAAATTAAAATTCTAGGGTATCAATGTATGAGAAACATGAATGACTGATATAAACATTACTTATAACCATATACTCGTCGTGTACATCACGATTAACGATGACGCGATCACGTGTGGCTCATACCCGCAATGTTTTGGCAAGGGTATGCGAGTACACTATACAGGTCTACAAATTTAACGTTGCAGCTTATATTAATCAAGGGCCAACCGTAAAAGAGATTGAAAACTTCATTAATATATTCTTTGCAAGGGCTAAAAAAAATCCACAGCATATCCACGGGGTGAACGATGATGAGTGGGCGAAGCTCCGGAGGTTCATCGTAGATCGTGCCGAGTTCCGGATTAATTAAGTTAACGCGCACGCTACGAATCCTTGTGGTTCAACTACGCCCAAGTGAAATCTCCCACCGGCACTTCATTGCAAGTCAAGGTCCAGTGCATATATATATATATATATATATATATATATATATATGGGTGGCCCGTGAACGGTTCTCCAGCGCGAGCAGTCAGTATTTTTCAATCAAGAAACTCGCTAGAAGACGCTGCCTGCGCCAACGTTGTCTCTCGCGGGTGAGGGCGCGTTCTCCTTCTTTGCGAGCTGATAGAGCGTTCATCGAAGAAAGAGCGGTTCCATAGTCAACGCGCGCCTTTCGCTCTCTCTCTCTCTCTCACAAGACAGCAGATGGAAGAGTGAGAGAGCTCGCGTGCTGGGGGGGCACGCACCGAGAGCGAGCGCGAGGTGGCTACCTACATACTACTACTACTACAGAGGAGGGAACGACCCACACCCTAAGGAGCTTCGTCCCTAAAAGAGGAGAACGCACCGTCTGTTGTAACTTGAGATTGAAATGCAGGCATAACAGTTGTGTAGACATGGAAAATCCTTAACTTACCACGCGTTAGGGACGTAGGAGTCGAACCCAGAACACCAAGGTGACAACATGCGTTCTTCCATTTGTCCACGGCGGCTCTCCACGCGGTACATGTCGCAAACAAACATATCACATCCGCAGATATGCGAATTTCCCGCTGATTGCTTCGCATCAGATCAATTCTCACAATGCCTCTCATCTGCTGGATTTGTTAGTAGTGCACGGCCCTTTCACAAGGTCAGCTCAAGCTCCGTAAATTTACAGAGGCGAAAAAAAAGGGAAACCTTCTGATGACAAGCTACTATAACACAGCATATTAAAGCCGCACGGATAGACATTACCAAAACAAGATGTAATAGCTCTTTATTTGAGACAACCAAACGCTTAAAAGTTGAAGATCGGGAGGACTAGGCTCTTTCGATAATACAAGCAACCCCACATGAAGCAAGGGCATCTTTCTCCTCCTTACCGTTGGCGCAAAAGCAGACACGTACAACCACCTACATAAAAAAGAAAGAAATGTCGAGAAAACTTCCGAAAGCTCCGTTCCCTTTACTCTGCAAAGCAATGGCCGGGCGGAACGAATAGCAGCAATAGGTGCAGGAGAACGAAGGCAGAAATTTTACGATAGCAACCCTCATGCCCCTCTTGCACCGAAGCGAAAGGAAGAAGAAAGAAAAGGCAAAGAAAACTTCCGAAGTTGAAATGGGAAGTAGAAAACGCAGCGGGACACACGCGTTTGAAAGGTCGTGTTTGTGACAAAAAGAAAAAGAAAAGACAAGGTACCAGAATCATTCGCTTATTTTTCGCTCTCTTCTTTTTCCCCACTGCCCAGAGGACTCTCAGAAGCGAGTCATGCACACCACGATCAAACGAAGGAGAATGAGCACGAAAGAAGAAGAAAGGGAGTGAACAGCAACCTCCTTTTCCGAAGCAGTATACTCCGCTCAGCTCCTTATTCGCTCTGCCATTTCGATACTCCCTTTCTGGTTTTTACGGCTGGTGCTCGAAGACGAACAAGCTCGCTCTTTCGTCCATCGAGGTGAAGGTGAAATAGAGAACGAAATTGAAGTAGGCGGGGATCACAAACTTATCGAGCCATATGGGAGACTGAGTCAAGCCTGCAACGCAGGTGGCACCACCTCATTGCTCTCTATAGGCGTACTCCTCTATATAGGAACCGAGCGCAGAGACAGGCGTCTGTCACTTTGTATGGGTTGTTTGTTTCGTTAGTCATTCATTTACATGTCTAAGCACATTTTATACTTTCCTTGCTGTTATCAACCATGGACGGCGTAATGTCATGGAGCTCACAGGGGCAACGTTTTTATGGAGTAGCACAGGAGAAACCCAATAGGACGACATTTATCGGATGGAAAAACGCAAGACGGAGGAAATGGCTGGAGTTGGCTGCTGTATGAGACCGTTGCGAAGGCGGAAGAGATATCGAAACTGGGTTCTACAACGACATTATTGTCAACTTGTTTCACTGCCCATTCTCATTTTGTAGTCGTATTATAGCCGCATGTACTTTTTCGCGTACTATAGCGCGTACTTGTTCTTCGCACGTGATTTCTTGCAGAGGACTCTATGAGACGTGCACTGTTGGAATCTCTTGCGTGAATTCATGTAATGGCCCGGATTGTTGTATTTTATGAAAATTTTCTCTTTCTTGTATTTCTGTTTCCCTTGACAAGGCGAGGAGTAGCCGGTGCCGTGCACAGCAGGCAGCAAGCTCTCTTGTTCACCATTTCAATAATGAAACAAAAGAAACTTCAGAATTCGATGCTTTAGTTTGCGCAAGAACATGCGTGTGGCTTGAGAGAATTGTGCCTTTTTGATGCAATTTGATTACTAGATGTCGGGCACATACAGACTTCATTTGCGACAGCAGAAATGTGGCCTCACACTGAGGCTCCCGCATTTATTTATTTATTTATTTATTTATTTATTTATTTATTTATTTATTTATTTATTTATTTATTTATTAAAGGTACTTTCAGGGCCCGAAGGCATTACAGAAAGGAGTGGTGAAAAATAATAAGTGCAGTTAAGAGGGGAAAAAAAAAGAAAAAATTACAGGGCGTCTTGTACAGCGAGCTTGAAATCATGAAGGTTCGTTATACAGGCAATGTAGGCGGGAAGGTGGTTCCAGGCGGCGCTTGTTCTTGGGACAAATGAGTCGTTGCACAATCGGCTGCGACAGTATGGTAGGCCGACCTTAAAGCGATGATCAATCCTTGGTGATATGAAACGAGGTGGATGAAACAGGGCGTCCTTCAAAGAGCTGTTATAATGGTAGATTTTATGAAAAAGATTAAGGCGAGACAATTTGCGGCGCAATGAAAGATCAGGCAAGTTCAGGGTGCTCTCCATGGATGTGACACTGGAATGACGTGAATAATTTGATAAGATGAAACGTGCTGCGCGATTCTGAATGGCTTCGAGAGTTTGAATGAGAATGGCATGAGTTGGGTCCCATATGTCGCATGCGTACTCTAATTTTGATCTGACCAATGTTTTGTACAGTGTTAACTTGAGTGACGATGGAGCGGAAGAAAAGTTTCGACGCAGATAACCAAGCATGCGGTTAGCGTTGTTAGCCACATAATCTACGTGCTTATTCCACGAAAGATTAGAAGATATGTGAACATCAAGGTATTTATAATTGTCAACAGATGGTAATGGAATGTTATTGAGGGAATAAGTACGCGGACAGTGGATGGCAGTGTGACGTGAAACTCGCATGCTCTTGCATTTAGCTATATTGAGTGTCATGAACGATGCCTTAGACCATGTGAATATGCTATCTAGGTCGCGTTGAAGGTTAAGCTGATCAGTATGGCTGGTAATTTTGTGGTAGAGGACGCAGTCGTCTGCGAATAGTCGGACAGTTGAGGAAGAAACACAAGAAGGAAGATCATTAATGTAAATTAAGAAAAGCAGTGGGCCTAAAACGGACCCTTGTGGTACGCCAGATGTTACAACAGAATTAGATGAACAAAAATTGTTAGCTGTCACGTACTGGCTACGGTTAGAAAGGAATTATTTAATCCATGCAAGTACATTGGGGTCAATGTTGAGCTGGTTAAGTTTGAAAATGAGTAGTTCGTGCAAGACGGAGTCAAATGCTTTGGCGAAATCTAAGTATATGCAGTCAGTATCAAATTCAAGATCTGCGTTAATAAACAAGTCGTTAGTAAAACACATCAACTGCGTGCACTCTGGTCCCTCTGGCCAGCTGGAAACGCTGGCCAGAGGGACGTGTATCTGTTGGACGCAGTGCATATTGCGAGTGGACGCCGACAGCCTCATTCTTTCTCATTCGCTGCTGTTGAGGGAACAAATCAAGCAAGGTCCCTAACCACCTACGTCAAGGACGTTATAGATTGCTATGTACGCTATAAGAGCTGGTAAATTGCCCCGCCGCGGTGGTCTAGTGGCTAAGGTACTCGGCTGCTGATCCGAAGGTCGGGGGATCGAATCCTGGCCGCGGCGGCTGCATTTCGATGGAGGCGAAAGGTTCAGGCCCGTACGCTGTGTGATGCCAGTGCACGTTAAAGAGCCTCAGGTGGTCGATGTTTCCGGAGACCTCCACTACGGCGTCTCTCATAATCAGAGCTGGTTTTGGGACGTTAAACCACACAAATCAATCAAGAACTGGCCGGTTCGATCACAGTGGCTATGTCACGCCCAATAAAATTATAGTGAGAAACTGTTCGGCTGCAAGACAAAGTTCATGGAAACCACAGCTCTGATCTCGGAACCCTTACAAAATTCTGGACACTGGTTCCTAGCATGAAGCGCGAAAAAATTCTCAAAGGTGCCAAGGCAAACAGATATTTCAGGTGCCATTGCAGATCCCTACGTCCGCTTGCCACGTTGTACTGGTGCGTGTTCTTCCAGCTTGTGAGAGGGTACGGAAGGCGGAGTTTGATCGAGCTAAAGCCATTGAGTCTTGAGAACGTTGAGTCATCGCAGTCGTTCCTGAAGCTCCCAGCCGAATTCTTCTTGGCTCATAAAAAGATTCCTTGGAGGCCCAGTCGGTTTCTAATGGGAAAATTCGAAGCGTAGCCTAAAGGGATCCTAAAGGAGAATATTTAATGGAGCATGATTACATGATTAGGTTCATGTAATAACCACGTCACCGTTCCTGGAGAGAACACAGCAGCTGTAAGTGAGAAAGGGGCAAAATTAAGAAAGTGGTGCGATGCTGTCTCTTCCGGCCAGTTTGAAATGACATGAGCACATCTATATTGAGTTTCTGCTCCAGATTATCAATGAAAAATTAGATATATTGTGACAATAAATAAACGTGCAGCAGCCGCAGTCGTTGCTACGTGCTAGGGTCTTGGAGTTCACCGCATCACAGCGTCGGCAGCCGAGATCGTGACGTCAAGTCCTCTTTCCAGCTCGGACGATTTAAATTGAGTGGGGACAACACCAGAACCTTTCGGTGACAGTTTAGGACGCGCAAGATACGTTTACTGGCGCGCGGAAAGGGGCGATATACTTCAATATAGTTAAAAAAGTGACGATCCAGTTAAACAATATTTTTGTTTAGTGCACATTTCAATACGCGACAGCGAAAAAACAAAGCACTGCGCGTAGACGAAGCTCTTGGGTTTGTAAATAGTAGAAGCCACATTTTCTTGAAGGACCATATCTTACAGCGGCAAAATGCACGTGCTAAGCCGGCCTGGAAAACCACGACATGCAGCGTTTCCGTCTCTCGAACTGTGCCATCATTATAAGCATTTGTTCAGTTTCAACGCTACAACAGAGACGGCAAAAAAGCAGCTGTAAACAATTACTGCACACATTCGTTTCGTTCGCTCTAAGCCCCACGCACACCACAATTGCTAGACGGCGAAAGGATTCCCTCGAAAGTAATCGCGACACTACAGTGGGGGCCTTTCGTTCGCGTCCATTGTCTCCAGTGATGCGCTCTTTATCAGGAGCCTGATCCACTCGGCTCGGAAACAACCGGCCCGTCAACGCTGCTTCCATACCGAGCGGCGACTGAATCGGCTCTCAGTCGCAATTATCGCGCAGTGTATTCGACGTTGGCCTTTGTGCACACTTCCCTAGCACATAGCGGGTGACATAAATTACGTATATATGTTTGCATGCGTGTATGTGTGTGTGTTGTGTATGTACCGAAGCAGAAAACGGTGGCGACCGACGTGCCACGTCCCCCTTTTGTCTCGCTTGCTTTAACAAAGGGCGTGAAGACTGAGTCGTGTGCCTCGCGAGCAGCCCTTTTCTTGGTCACAACGCTGCGGCTGCGAGGCTGCTGCAATGAAGCCGGTGCTGAGGCAGTCAACTGTGGCACAACGAGAATGGCAACACAAAGAAACTCTATTGCTTATTAACCGGCACTTATTATTATTATTATTATTATTATTATTATTATTATTATTATTATTATATTATTATTATTATTATTATTATTATTCCCGCGCAGCTGAGCAGCTGGCCCGTATCGTCGCCTCCCTTCGTGGTTAGGTTCGTTTTCTGCGTGATGAGCTGACACGCCGCGTCGCCCCCAAGCTAGGGGAGCGTCCTGCAAAGTCTCCGACGAATGTTCAGTGTGCTTTTTCCGTGAAACCCGACACCCCCGTAACCTCGGATACGACTCATAACACCGAAACGCTCCCACCTTCTACCCCATTGCCAGATTTTCAGCGTGATTGGAAGCTACGCGTTGTGGATCGTGCGGAAACGTCTTGGGCCAATGTCACAGTAAGTGCAAAGATGGAAAGGAAAAGAAAAACGCATGTATCTACTGGAGCCATGGAGTCGTCCACTTTGTTAGTGGCTAAACGACCCCAGCGGCAGAGGGCTATATTTGTGTCGAAGTTGAGCCCTGACACTACATCTGCTGACCTCAAGAAGCACATTGAGTCTGTTGACCTTTCTGCCATTTCCTGCCGGCGGCTCAAAACGAAATATCAATCTTACTCCTCGTTCTACGTTACAGTTGACGAAGATACACTGAAACATCTGGATGACCCGTCAATGTGGCCGTGCGGTTGCATCTTCAAGCCGTTCCGTGGGATTCCCCACGACGACATGCTCCATCCCTCAGAGTGCACACCCGCAAGCAACAGTGCCGTGTAATTTGGATATATTTTACCAGAACGCTCGTGGTCTTCGCACTAAGACGCGTGAATTCTTTGCGAATGTTGTTTCGTCTTCATTTGACCTTATTGTCATTTCTGAAACATGGCTGTGCAGTGAAATTCCTTCATGTGACTATCTTCCGCCGAACTACACCACCTTCCGCAGTGATCGGGACTTCTGTGCAACTAAACAAAAAGGTGGTGGTGTATTGATGGCTATAGACAGTTCTCTAAGATTTGTTAGACGCAAGGACATAGAAACGATCTCTGAATCGATCTGGGTCGAAATTAGTCTTGAGCGCTGTGAAAAATTGTTGATTGGATGTTTCTATGTATCACCCAGCGTTTCACCAGTCGCTTTTAATCAGGTCATCTCTTCTATTGAAAATGTGGTAATTTCACATAAGAAGCACAAAATTCTTGTACTTGGCGATTTTAACACTCCTGGAATTGACTGGACCACACAGAATTTTTCTCATTATCATCATTTTTTAGAGAACAAATGAAGCGTATTGTTGCATTTTCTCGCTTTTAATTCCCTACAGCAGCACAATAGTATCGCCAATTCCTGTGGTAACGTCTTAGATCTGTGTATTTCTAATAATCAACCCATCGAAGTATCACTCTCTCACATCTCTCTTGTTCCTCCTGACAAATTTCACCCACCACTCATACTAACACTCTGTATTTCACCAGAAAAACCAAGCTTTCCTAGAAAAATCGACAAAACGCCCAGATTTGCCTTCAAGCGAGGTGACTACGTTGGCTTGTACCATGACTTGTCCTCCAGAGATTGGTCACTGGTAACCGACAAATCCAATGTTGATGATCAAGTCGATCAGTTTGCGGAACTTATCTTGACCAGCATGCGCAAGTTCATTCCCCAGTATACACCTAAACGTTGTAAATATCCCTCCTGGTTCTCATCAGAACTTATAAGTGCACTAAAACATAAAGACCGCGCACACAGGAAGAATAAAATTTCCCCATCAGCTCATTTGAAGGAAGAATTTTGTCGTTTTCGTACTCTTTGTAAACGCCTATATAAACGGGATCACAGTGTATATATTTCATTTTTAGAAAAAAGCGTGTCTGACAGGCCAGCTGAGTTTTGGAAGTATGTGCGCAAACGGTCGAGCAAAAGTGGCGAGTCCTTCAGGATACTGGATCCAAATGGAGTAGAAGTTCAAGCCGTCGCTGACTGCTTTGCCATGCATTTCTCATCTGTTTATAGGTCACCAGCCTCTGTAGATAGTAACGGTGGACGTGTTAAGGCAGTTGGCACAGCTGATGCTGTGTCGCTAGATGAAGATTCAATTTCAGAATGCATTAAGCGCTTGAAACCATCCTTTTCAGCTGGCCCGGATGGCATCCCCTCCGCCATACTAAAAGCCTATGGCAGTATACTTGTACCAGTATTGACGTCCATATTTAATAAGTGTCTGCATGCTTCAACTTTTCCTAGCATGTGGAAAACTGCTCGTGTTTTCCCAGTATTTAAGTCTGGCTGTAAAAGTGACGTCTCGAACTACCGCCCTATTTCCCTTATTTGTGCTGCATCAAAAATCTTTGAGCTTGCTCTTCACAAAATATTGTCTTTTGATGTAAAAAATTCATTGATTGCGAATCAGCATGGGTTTCTCACTGGCCGCTCAACTGTCACTAATCTTGCCAGTTTCATGATGCAAGTCTCCACGCCCATATCGCAGAGAGGACAGGTAGACGCTATTTACTGTGACCTTAGCAAAGCTTTTGACGTTGTCAGCCATTCGCTGCTTGTGGATAAACTTGCGCACTTTGATGTTGATTCTTCAATTGTGAATCTATTACATAGCTATCTTCTGGATAGATCATGTTATGTTACCGTAAATGGCCAACCATCCTTTCCCCTACAAACTACTAGTGGGGTTCCTCAAGGGTCCGTACTGGGCCCACTCCTCTTTTTAATTTATGTTAATGATGTTTCTTCTGTCATTCGGAATTCTTCTTTCCTTTTGTATGCCGATGACATAAAGATATTTAAGGAAATTCATTCAGCTATCGATTGTCGCTTGCTACAATCGGATTTGTGTTCTTTCTCCCGAATGGTGCAGGAGCAATAACCTCTCCCTAAATATTTCAAAAACCAAGGTAATGAGTTTCACTCGAAAAACATCTAGTGTGCCATTTTTATATTCTGTCAATTCTGTGACGTTGTGTAAGGTTTGTGAGATCAATGATCTAGGTGTTCTTTTTGATAGCACCTTACACTTTTCTGCTCATGCTAAGCGTGTTGCTTTGCGGGGTCTTCGCACCCTAGGCTGTGTTTGCAGAATGTCTAGAGAATTCCGTTCTCCTATGTCCTTCCACAAATTGTACACTGCGATATGTCTTCCTCAACTTGAGTATGCATCTGTGATCTGGAATGGCATTTCTAATTCCAGCAGCAACGCCATTGAGCGAGTCCAGAAAAAATTCCTGAACATCTATAACCATAGGTTCGCTAGAAATGGCCCTGATTCTTGCATTGGCACTGTTGGATCACTACCACTGCCATCACTACACTGCCGGAGAAAACGCGCTGATCTGTTATTTCTTTTCAAGCTTGTGCATGGTATTATATCCTGCCCTGTACTGCTCAAATGTCTTAATTTCCGAATTCCACGTAAGCTGACCAGAGAGAATAGACCTTTTCAAGCAACCTTTTCTGTGAACATTCGACCGTTGACAGGATACAACGTCTCTACAATGCTTACTTTTTAGAACTCGATGTTTTTCACAGCTCCCAGTCGCTGTTCTGCTCCGAGCTTTGCACTATACTAACATAGTGTCGTACACTGTTGATATTTTTTTTCTTGTTTTGCCTGCGCATAGTTGTATATGTGCAATTTTATAGCGTTTCTTTTTATTCCTGTTATATTATTATGAATTTTAGCCTATGTTGTATTTTATTAGTTTTTTTTCTGTAGAGTCTCCTTATTGTATTGTTTCTTGTATTTTGTTTTCTTCGTGCGCCAGTACAAAGACCTTACGGTCGTTCCTGAGCACGTTAAATAAACACTTGATTGATTGATTGATTGATTATTATTATTATTCAATGAAATTTATTTCCTTTGGAGCGAAGGAGAAATACGCTAAAAGCTAGAGCAGCTTGACGAGGTCCCGATTCCTTTATAGGTCGGTGAAAACAGCAAGGTGGCACTCAGACGTGCACTGACAATAAGGCAGCAATTGTCACCATAGCGAAGGTAGGTCTCATAGAAAAAGAACATACCATGACAAACCACACACACACTATATATATAAAGTTCTTCCTGGCTGTCGGGATAAATATACTATCAGAAAGACGCAGTGACAAACATAGGATTTATTCTGACGTTTCGGCTGGAGGCCAGCCTTTTTCAAAGATGAAAGTTTCTCATGGGCGCATGGTCTTTAAGTACACTTCACGAACATGCACTTAGTGCCCTCCCCTTTCTACCCCCATTATGCATGTTCGTGAAGTGTACTTAAAGGCCATGCGCCCATGAGAAACTTTCATCTTTGAAAAAGGCTGGCCTCCAGCCGAAACGTCAGAATAAATCCTATGTTTGTCACTGTGTCTTTGTGATAATATATATATATATAAGCCACAAAAGCCGTCAATAAGCCACAAGAATTAGTTTTAAAGAAGAAGGTGTGTCTTGAAGTCAGGTGGGACATTGGCGCGGAATCAATTGCTGATGAGAAATTCGTCGGGCATTCTGCGACATTCAGAAGAAAAAATGAAAGGTTATCAAACCCCGAAAGCACGGCTGTAGTCAAAGATAATTAAACGTTTGAGCTTTTACACGAAATGCTTGATTCCTTGTCTGTGGCAAAGGTCCTTCATTAGTGACCGAACGCTGCTCTGGACCAAATTGCTAGGCACTGGCAGGACACCTCTGATAATGACACTACATGTCGCCGATCCCAAGCTTTAGGGACACAGGAGGCAATCGCCGAGAAACATTCCGAGAACCGACGCACCAGCTCCCCGAAAACGACTCCAAGAAAGCTTGGACAATTACGTTTTAGGTGCCCTTGGGGCTCTACCGAGACGCCCGCAGTGGTTCAAAGACCGAGGGAGAGCCAAGGCTGATCAAAACAAAACAGACATATTCTTAATAAGTTGGCGGATACACAAAGAAGCACTGTATATTGCATCAAAGCATCAATATATATTGCATGCAAAGCATCAATATATATTGGTCACAACACAACGCGCAACTCATTAAAGTGAAATGTACAAGGGAATTCATTACAACTTGAGAATAAAACACAAAAACGCCCTATTCACCAGGCACTACTCAATGAGTCTCACCAGCGTCCAGTTTTCGGGTCGATATCGACGTTTGGCCCGTAAGGCCGCGTCATTCAACTTGGGCCTCCTTCGTTCACTGCGTCGTACCGACGACTCACTGACGATCAACTGCTGACAACTGCTTGTGGCGGTTTCCTCACATTGCCTTCGGCTGGCATTACGGAGCATTCGGTGTCCATCACCTGCTCTCATCACGCGCGAAGCTGAGGGACAGACAGGCAGCCAGACAGACAATGAGAGTGTTATCGAAATTACTGGTTCTTCCATTCAGACTGCCGACTCGTGGCGGAGGCGTCTCTTTCCCTCGCCTGTCGCGGTTGGCGTCGGCGCGGGCTCTTTCGTTTCCTCCTCTCTCTGTCCGTTTGTGCACGCTAAACCGTCGTAGAAGTGTGACGCAATGCTGCGGCTCTAGATATTTCAGCAAAACACCAGAATTGCCCCGCGTGGGTTTTGGCCAGCCGCTGCTTTGAAACCTTCCATGTGCGTGCCGTTTTCCTCATGGGGTTGGATTAGGTACGGCGTATCTAACAGAACGCGGTGCTTCTTGACGGTGGGGGTGCTATAATGGGACAGATATATTCAGCACCACGACCGCATCTCTTATTGTACCTACCAGGTATCCTGCAGCGATCCGTACAGTTCTTGGTAGACAATCGTGGAACGCCCCTAACGCGTGCTCAAACAATTGATGTTGTGCATCGACGGCAAAGTTCCCTTTGAAAAAGCGCATAACATGTTCGGTTGCACGAAATTGTCGGACAGGAAGTTGCTTTCAGCTGGACACGCTTTTACAGAGGAGGAAGACAGGAGAAACACAATTGAATTTATTTACAGAAAGGCAGGGCGGTCGACCTGAGTTGTAATTTAGAGTATTCAGCAAAGGGCATCGAAGGAACTCAGAAACTTCCCCTTACAAATTACCTAAATGCATCAACGAAGGGGAATGGGTGATGGCCTCGTTTGTTTGTTAGACACAACATATCCAAATAACGAAAGTACGGCATCGTGTCACGAAATGACTACGTTATAGGTGCGCTGTGATCATGCGTTCCTGTGCTTCATACATTATATGTGCTCCCCCTAATAAGGCGTAATAAGGCGTAAACTGTCGTTTTAATATGCGCGCCGACAGTTTGCGCTTGAGTAGTCTCGACGCCTCTAACACCGCGCAGGCTTCGGCGTCCTGCCGGCGGGTTGCTTCAGCCACGCTGCTACATAATTTGTCTCGTGGGACGTATATGATAGCCGGTTGCGTTGCAATGTGCCCTACTCCAAGAACGCAAGGACGGCCGCCGGCAGGCAAATGAAGCCCCTTCCGCACCGCGAAGTGTGCGTTCACGAAACGATCGGCTGACAAACAGTTCGGGTTCGCTTGCAAATTTTCACTATTTGCGGACGCTCCTACTTTATAGCAGGCTTACGCAGAGCACTGGCGCGTTCAATGCAGCATCTTCGGAGACATGTGAGTCGTTCGAGAACTCTCGCTTGAGTACAACTGTCGAGGATGCCTGTGCAGTGTTGAGGTCCCGCTGATGTGCACATGCAAGGGGCTTACATCTCCAGAATGTCTAACCCATCTCCCCTCGATTAGCCAGATTGCCGCTTGTGTGCGAGGACAGGTTCCACTTTCGTGTTATACCGATTCCCATCACATAGGGATCACCCACATTTTTTGTGAATGACGCCACCGTTTCGTTCCAGAGAATGAATTTCTGAACGGCATTCAGTGCCGTCGCAACTAAGGGGCGCCTCAGTCGATGTAGATGCACGTGGACGCGATTAGGTATCCTTGTTGAAGTTCCAAAGCCATCCACGGGCTAATTCATTGATGCAATCCTTCTTGTCATTCTGAATTTCGGCAACCATGTTCCGCATTTTGTGTCCTAGTAGTACGCAATGAGCTCGCACGAAGAGGGGAAAAAAACGACTGCAGTACTAGACACCACTGCTAGGTACAATACCACAGCCGCCAGTAACGTGCCGTGAGTTTCAAATACTAGATTGAAATGTAACGACGCCGTAATCGATGGTCTTAAAACAAGAACGAACCCCGACTTCTGAAATAAACTTTCTCCTCCTCCAATCAAAGGAGCCCCCGATCCCCGTTCTTCCGCACTTTTCACGCTGCGCACCGAGGAAAGATGATGTACTGAGGCAAAAGGCTTTGCGGTTCGTTCGTTTATACTAGAGAAGTGCGTGCGGCACAACCAATGGCTCCACCGCGCACACTGACTAAACACATGGCGCCGTCCGCTGCGCACCACTGCTTTACGCAGCCCGCCTTACCCGCTTCGCAACAGGCGAAGAAAAGCACAAACGCACTTCTTCATCACCTCGAAGCAAGTCTCTCCAGTTCCCTCACACTCCTAAGTCCCACGCCTCAGCATCACTTGGCCATTTTGTCCTCCATGCCTTGCTGGGGAAAAATGGAAAGGCATGTTTCATTTAATTAAGCTGGCTTCACTTACCTCTAGGAACACTGCACGAAAGCAAAAAAAGACATATTCAAAGAATACAGAAGAAAATGATCCAGAAAAAAAAGAAGGAGAGTAAGCATCGGATGTGCGAGCCTCAAAGGCGGCAAGTAAACAGTCTAGAGCCTCATTAGGGCAGGTCTTCTTCTTGGGCGTGAGGTGATTGAAGAGAAGGGCGCTTGCATCCGCCTCTCCCGACAACCTCCTTCACCCTGAGCCCTACACCACCAGGAGCTGCAAATATCTCTCTATCTCTCTCTCTCACGCGCTTGTCCAAGAAATCCCGACAGGTAAGAACATGGGCACTCAGAAAGGTAACTGAATCTTCAGCACAAGAAAGAAAAGGGCCGCGTCAGTTACCAGAACCCCAATAAGATTACGTCCGACATAGCCGCTTGTCCAAGCCGCAATTCGCCCATTGCGCAATGAACATCCTATGGCAATGACCTTTTAGATGCGAAGCAGCTTATGATCGAGCCTGTTCCGTCCCTGCGCTGTCAACACCCACACTGCGCATGCGCAACAGCTGGCCCAAGTTCGCAAAGAACGAGAACGCGCCCTCGCCCGCGAGAGACAACGCTGACGCAGGCAGCGTCTGACAGCAAATTTCTTGACTGAAAAAACCGACTGCTCGCGCTGCACAACCGTTGACCGGGCACCCCGTATATATAGGCACTGGATCTTGACATGCAATGTAGTGCCGCTGGGAGATTTCTCTTGTGTGTAGATGAACCATAAGGATTCACAGCGGGCGCGATAACTAAAAGTAATCCGGAACTCGGCGCGATCTACGACGTGGGAGCGCAGGAACCTCATGAAAGACCAGAAGCATAAATCACAACGCGTGTGTAAATATACACACACGTTGTCACTCATTTACATGCATGAGTGGGCAATGTCATGGGTGATTTACGGTAACACCGAACGATCCCCAGTGCTTCGCCCACTCGTCATGGTTCACTACGTGGAGATGCGTGAATTTTTTGTAGCTCCCTAAATTACTAGAAATGTGTATCACAGTAGCAAGACGGAATTCGGTACAGGCGATATGTAAGGACGTTCGTGTATACCTATATTAAGATCGTGGAACGATGCATTTATCTCGTTCAAATATTGAAGCAGTCGGAGAGCATCCTGGGTAAGGTGAACGACACGGGACTAAACGGTCAATTATAAATACCACTACCATCAAAGTGACAAGTTCGGTGCACATACAAGCACATGCACTTGCGACTACAAGATAACCGATAGCCTGCTTTTAGGCTTGCCACTAGACATAACATTGTGTGCAGCGCATATAATGGGACGCGCGAAAGCGGCTTCCATGGTTTGCACGCTGCGGAAAGTAGTCTTACCCGCATTATGAACAATAATGTGGCGAAGTGCGCTTTACACAGCGCTCTCCATTGGGGAATGGCAACATGCCTGACCACCTTCTTCAAAAAGACATGGGCACTCGCATAACGGTTACAAATTGGAATACGAGATATATTAAAGGCTGAAATGTGCTATATTCTTCAAGTCAGAGAAGCGTCATCTAGTCATGATGCATCCAGCGATAGAGCGGGCTGTAGTATTCAAGAAATGGCTGAACAACTAGCCTAATTCCCCACAATGAATGTTAAAATGTCGCGCAACTTCGGAGCGAGAACTGCAGTCAGGCGACTTTACAACGAACGCCTCTTTAGCAAAATGACCGGTATAACTAA
>JABSTT010003958.1:0-25618 GCA_013339685.2 Hyalomma asiaticum | reverse complement strand
TATAAAGGCTGAAATGTGCTATATTCTTCAAGTCAGAGAAGCGTCATCTAGTCATGATGCATCCAGCGATAGAGCGGGCTGTAGTATTCAAGAAATGGCTGAACAACTAGCCTAATTCCCCACAATGAATGTTAAAATGTCGCGCAACTTCGGAGCGAGAACTGCAGTCAGGCGACTTTACAACGAACGCCTCTTTAGCAAAATGACCGGTATAACTAAGACACACTTAAGTCCCTTTTGTGAAGAACGGGCCGACGCCTCTATTTCGTCAGTGCTGCAGCGCGGCGGAGAGCGAAGGAAAAATAAATTAAAAGCTCGTGGCGAGAAGGGGATGTAGTGCAGGTGCGGTGTGTGGCACGTGCGCGCGTGCATCGGCGCGGTGACTAGACGCGCAACGGAGAACGAGGGAAGAGACGACGACGCGCTGCGTCACGTGTCTCCAAAGACAAAAGGAGTTCGGGTAAACGAAGACGGAAAGACTGTGCCGCCATCCTTGGGGTGATTCGTAACCATCGGTGACTTGTGCGAGGACGAAAGGACGCGATGCCGCGTGCTGTGGACGCGATGAGGAGAAGGGACACAAGGGCGTGCGAGATGCGCGAAACGACAGAAAGTGTAGTAACGCACGTTGGTGAGCTAGTTTGTACGCGACCGTAAGTCAAACGGCGCTTGAACGGGACAGTCACGCAAGGAGAGAGTGAAAGAAACAATTTTATTTATCCCGTCTTATCGTGAAATAAAGGCAACGAGAAGAAGGCGAAGGAGGTTATCCTCTTCCCCGTAGGCCTCTTCCATCACCTCAGCTCACCTCAGGAAAGCCTCATAAAGTGCGGGGTTGTAGTTGCGTGTGGGCAGCCTGACAGGACAAAACGATGTCTGTCTTCGTCCTGCTGTGTCTGTCTCGTTTGCGACGCTGAGTTCAAGCCGATATAGTGTTCCAGAGAAGACAATATCAGCTGAATAACAAAAGGGTGCCGGGTTTCTGGAGTTTCGAGGGTTGCGAGACTTTAGTTGTCCGCTAGGCTGCTAGACTGGTCATGCTTAGCGCAGGGTAGGGGTCACTGTGATATCGGTTTGCCCTGAAAATGTGCTCAGTGTGTGGAATAAAATTGCCGTTCACTGCAGCAAGCAGCAGCTTCGAGCGTGACCAGGTCCCAGCTTATGCAAGGATGTTGCGCCGCTTCCGTGCGCAAACATGTAAGCTTCATTCGCCCAGCAAGAAGCAATACATATCCGAAGGCAAATAGCTACTTGATAGCTTTATCTGCGCTGTAAGTATACATAAAAAAAGCCCGTAATCATTTATACGCCTGCCCGGTATGCACTGTGCGTAAAATATGGTGGGTGCCAAGTTTTACGGCAGTCATATACCTAGGCAGGCATGCTTTTCAAGTTATGTTATATATGTAGCAACGATATGTGCTCTAAAGTTGGCTGGATTCCATCTTTGGCACGAAAAACAATAGCGGAAACAAACGCTTCGTCTAACCAGCGGGAGCACGTGAAACCCAGAACAGGTATTTGTCCTTTATGGTTATTCTGCTACGGCTTCTTATTCAGCGCTCAGAAATGTGTGCATTACTGCCACTACGAAATTCACTCATTGTATACTCATTATTCGCTACAGAAGGACGTTACGACGCGATGTGTAATACGAAACGAGGATACCCAATATTTTCACGTCTCTTTAGCTGTAGACGGATGCCATTCATTGAGGTGATGGTTTTCAAACTTGGTTCCGTCATGGTGGTCTAGTGGCTATGGCACTTGGCTGCAGGTCCGAAGGTCGCGGGATCGAATCTCAGCCATGGCGGTTGCATTTCGATGGAGGAGGAAATGATGAGGCCCGTTTACTGTGCGATGTAAGTGCACGTAAAGAGAACCCAAGATGGCCGAAATTTCCGTCTGCTGGCGAGCCTAGATAATTCTGCGCGTGTAAAGGTGGAATAAGTTTCATGTTCTATAAGAGAAGCAGCGAGCGAACTTAGACGGGGTTGGGATTCCGGCGCGAAGAAAGGCGATGCTGGCATTTGCCTTTCGTTTCTTCTTCCGCAAATTCGCATTTTACAGTTGAATTAACGGGTTTTTACTGTCGGAATTCTTATTGCTATTAGTATACCAGAGTCACGTAGTAATAATTAATGTGCGCGTGAAACATGGACCACTCTTCAGGATTTTAACATTACACTTGATTTCGTGTTCACGTGTGCGTAGGTGGCAATACGATGTCGACAGTGAACATGGGCCCGTATTCACGAAAACAACTTACGACAAAAGAGCTCTTAAGAGAAAATTTCAGCCAATGCTGCTGCTGGACATATCATTAGAGACGCTTCCCGACCAATGGGAAAAAGAACTTACGAAAGAGAAGTTTTGTGAATTCGGCCCCTGGCGTCCATTGTCGGAGCCACACGTTTGACCTCAGAGGGCAAACTAATTTTTTTTTTCAGCGGTACTACGTTACAATTATTTGTTCTGTTGTTATATCTCACGTTCAACTGGTGAAGAGGTTGCTCTTTATAGTGTACCTTTTCTTCGATGCCTCTCGTCATTATCGATAAACACTCAGTGCCACGCAGCACGCGGAACCGTCGCGATGATGTGTGCGCGCACTTCCGCGCCTTACTCACCGGATCTCATGATGCTCTGGTCGAGGGCAAGCGTCCGGACCCCTGCCTGCGGGCTCGGGATGAAGACGGATCTCGCGAGGGAGTGGCCGCGTCGGTGCTTTCGCGCGAAGCCGGACGCACCTCGCGGCTCATGAATCAAGGAGGAGCCGCCATCGGTTCACAGGTTGAAACTCACGCTGCTCTCGGGGTACACTCTGCCGAGGCGGGATTCTGCGCCCTCGTTTGAAGCGACATACGCAACGGGATGCTGGCCCGGCACCAGAGAGGGCGGGGTGTTGGGGGTTGGGGTGGGTGATCAGATTTAGCGAGTATGAGCACATGTTTCTCGCCACGGACATTGCGTCAGCTGTGCGGCAGTTTGCTCTATTGCGCGGGTGACTCGATTCGCGAAGCAAACGAGACAGATAGACGTAGATGGATGCATATCTCGCAGTGAGAAGCATGTGCCAAGCAAGCCGAGTGTGCGTGGCACTTCGTGTGCTTGTCTATGCAGTGCAGCAGTAGTATATCGATCGATGCACATTGTGGTGCTTCCTTTTCATGGGTCAATACGTTGGCAGTACTCGGTCAATATAGGGTCCATCCTGCGGTTCCATTGCTCACTGGGATTGCATGCCAGAGGCGTAATGGTTTATGATTAAGGTGACCCTGACTTAATCTATCGTTTGCCGGAGCTAACTTACAAGCCGAACAGAAAGGAAACGATGACACAATTGTATGCAGACGTACTTTATTCAATAGGAGAGCAAGAACGTGCATGAGAGAGGTGATCAGAGCGAAGCACAGAGCGTGATACCTCGATATCTGAGTGCAAAGTTTTTGAACGCACGTCATATACGTTGCATTGTAGCACTTACAGTGGCACCACGGCATAAATGTAGTAGCTTGTGTGGTAGAATTATTTTATTTGCTTTTCTTGAGTGTGCGCCTTTTTTCTGGTTCTTTTACCATATATGTGTGTGTGTTTGTCTTGCAACTCTCTTCCTGTCTACTTTCTCACCCCGATTTCCCCGCCTCAGTGCAGGGAAGCAAACCAGACATTTTCTGGTTGACCTCCCTGCTTCCATCTTCGTCCCTTTCACCTCTCTCTCTTGATTAAGCTAAGTTGAAAATTGTAAAGCGGACATGACATTATGACATCCAGTTTGTGTATGCCTCGAAGTGTTATAAATCAGAAAGGGAGTGAAGTATCTTAGAGCAGATGGATACGAAGCTCGCGTAATACAACTCTGCGTTTTCAGCTACCGTGTTATAACCGAGACTCATTCAATCAGGAGCCTTTGCTTGTGAACGAGATTACGTGAGTGACAGCTGACTGTCACAAATGACTGATGGGACGATAACTATATGTATTCGTGTGTCTCCCCACGTTTTGCACTAGTCAGCTCTCGCGAAGTTAAGGCCTCTCTCCCTCTCTCTCATATCTAGCCTCAACTCGCAAGACTGCCGAGTGTGATACCCCGAAGCTGCGCAATGGTCTCCTTTGTTTTCTTAACGTGCACATAATTGTGCTTTTCTAAGTACGCAAAACTGAGAAAAACAGATAGCACAAGTCTGGTTTCTAAAGAGAAGTGCCTGTATGGAGGTGCATTACTTTCACGGGAAATCAAAACATGTACTCGAGTAATTAGCAAGAGTTTTCCAGCATCTTAAAAGTATGTTTAGAGAACATACTGCAGTTTGCAAGTTATGTTTGGTGACATACCAAGTTACTTTAATCAGAATAACATTTCAAAATACCATATTTTTCGAGACATGGAGAGTGTCGAACATGCTGTAAAATGTGCATGTTTGTCTCACCTGCTCATTTAATAAGTCAAAACTCCATTTTATGCATGGACTCGCCGAAATAACGAGCATGCCAAAGCTTTCATCATACACTTTTAGAACGGATGTCGTGAAACTGGCGTTCCAAGGTCACTGCCTTGCGAACTCATAGGTTGCGGTTCGCAAATAGAAATAAGTTTTGCGAAGCAGAGACACGAAATTTATTAGAGTAGTTTCAGTTTGGTAGGTAATCAGCTGCACATTTTGCTGTCTTATGCAGATGTCTGCCCCTACCAGCAAAGCAGTTTAAGGATCACAATTCTGCCGCCTGCTGCGGACAACTTTGAACAATCCGGAATCAAAAAATAAAAAAATAAAACTACAAGTATCGATCTGTATCAGAACAAAGATGTTTCCTTTTTTTCTGAATTCACGGAAATGAGGTCCCGTACTCGAACACGCGAACCTTTTGCTCAGCAGCACTGCGTTATTGCCAGTACGTAAAAGGCAGCCCGCACCAACGAACGCCTTAGCACGGCCTGACTAGTCTCTCCTTGCTTTAATCGTGACTTACACAAACACTTTTGCTGCCTGCATATCCGGCTAGTCACGATGCAATGCGGCATGAAAAAAACGAAGTTACGCAAGAATTGCACACAAGCAACTCTCGCTATAACTGGCACAAGCCGCGCGTACGTGTATACGAGAAAACAAAGTAGACACAAGCAACGACACCTTTCCGAGGTGCCGAAGCTGAAACATCGGCCTTGGCTCACTTGGAGAAGCATGAAACATCGCGCCTTCCGTTCGCACGAACTATGTGGCGCCGGTGTGCGCGGGAGCCTAACGTGTCGTCGTTTTTCTGTTCGAGGATCCTTTCAAAGCTTGTGCCACGCGGGACATGAAAAAGAAGAGGAACAGCAACAAACAAACAAACAAACAAACAAACAAACAAACAAACAAACAAACAAACAAACAAACAAACAAACAAACAAACAAACAAACGAGCGAGCGAGCGAGCGAGCAAGCAAGCAAGCAAGCAAGCAAGCAAACAAACAAACAACACCCCCACCACCACCACCACCAACAACAACAACGAAATGTGAAGTAAAAGAGCAAAATGAACGACGACGACGACGACAAGAACGACAACAGCAAGGAAATGTGGTTGCTTGCTTTACCTGTGGAAAATGTGCAACTGTACCGTACAGACTTGAATTCCCTAGCTTTATGTGGCGTTTTGCTGAGCCTTTGTGTGCTGAAACAATGCATTTTGACGTTGTGATGACACTGCCTCTTAGTTCTGAGCAGGTTTGATGAATGAAGAACAATAGCTGCGTTCTGATGAATGGGCCAATTCGATACTTCTCATGCCTATAGATTCTACGCTTACGCAGTTATGCCGTGATATGAGAACCATGAGGATAGGTCACGTTAAGCAAATATCCCTGAGTGATCTTTAGATGATAAAGAGTTCCAGATGCCTTAAAAAATAATAATAAAAAAGGAAATTCCAGGCACATTTCCACGCACCAATATTAACTAAGCTAAATATTTACCAAGCGCAGGTACAATTTCTGTGTTATCGCGCTGCTACGGTCTAAATGGATATTGAATTTGCCAGTGACAAATACGTGACCGTCTAAGATAAAGCAAATGGATAACGCTGAAATACTTATTTGAGAAATATCGGTAGCACTATAGTAAACCGCAGCTTCGTGTCGAAGTACTGTTCTGTAGGGTTTAACGTCCCAAAACCAGCTCTGATTATGAGAGACGCCGTAGTGGAGGTCTCCGGAAATTTAGACCACCTGGGGTTCTTTAACGTGCACTGACATCGCACAGCACACGGGCCTCAACATTTCGCCTCCATCGAAATGCAGCCGCCGCGGCCGGGATTCGATCCCGCGACCCTCGGATGAGCAGCCGAGTACCGTAGCCACTAGACCACCGTGGCGGGGCTCGTGTCGAAGTACTGCCTACGGCAAATTGAAAGTCTTACTCACACTTAAACGCGTGTTCCACAGCTTACTTCATTTCTCAGATAAGTCAGCACCGTTGTAATGTATGCCACTATATTGAGTGCGAATGGTTGGGGTAGAGACGCCATAATTTTCCGTAAATAAACTAATTCTGGAAGTTATAGATCGATGGTCTATACGGGACACTTCCGAATAATAATATTCGCTAGCTTATGTTGGTGAAAAATTTTTAATGACAGGATTTGAAAATATTTGGCATAATATAATTCATATATTTGAGAAAACAAAAGCCAGACATTATTGTATAAATTTTCAGTCTGGAAACTTCGCGGCGGCGCGCGCGTCTTACGTCATGCATAGCTTTCAAGGCATTTTTTGCGAGCATGCATTGTTTTTGTACCATGAGAGTCCTCAAACTGGACATTTCGTTTTTATTTACCATTACATTATCCATTATAGTCGAAAGCAGGTGCTGTTCACGTCTCATTATTAGTTCAAATTTTCATTGCAGGAGAGCGCTTTATTCTTCGCACCCCTCTGCACTATTCGCATAATAACCTTGTCTTTGGAGAGAGCCCTAACAGTGTCCTGGTGTTCATTTAAAACAACAGGGAAGCTGAATTGTGCTGCCACGGAGGCTTGCTAGCGTTTTTCCGGCTTCATTAACGGTAGAGCGCTCCATGTTACGATAGAGCTTAGTCGATCCGTTAGACAGCGCTTTGCAAGAACGTTCGCGATAGAACCATTCGAATGGGCCACAAGACTGACGCTTCTGGCATTCAAGGACCTTACATAACCTGCGCACGGTAGCGTAAAGTTTTCCCATATAACGCGTCTTTATTTTCAACTGCTTGGATCCAATGATCTCGATTCGTGCTTATCATGGCATTGTAGGTAACTAATCGAATTAGTGGGAAGAGCTATGGTGATTCGCACTCACGTGCACCTTCCAGAGTGAGCGACAGTTCGCCAGATAGACATCCCGCTGTAAGTTAAACGTGCCATCTGTTCCTTTTTTGTTTTCTTCACAGAAGAAGCGATAATGGCGCTAAAGGAGGACTCGCCGCCTCGCGCTCGTGCCTCTAAATCTATGGACAACAAGCACCGCATTCTGTGTCCCTCGAAAGCGTGATGAGGAAGAGAAACTTCCGGTACTGAAACACGAAGAATCATCACGATCGGGACCGCGAGAATAAATTAAGCAAAATTTTTTGAGTTTTTTTTTTTTTGTCACGGAGGCATTTACAAATAGATAATAAGTAGCGATCCGTGCACGTAAGCAGCAACTTAAGTGAGCACTGTGTGTTGCCAAATGCGCTCTGAGTGCCTATAAAACGAGGTCATGCTTATGTGGAAAGGCCTTTTATTCTGTCATTTCATTAATGACACTGCGTCTGGCTGTGCCAGTTAGGCGGATAAGTGATGGCTTGCGATTCTCGAGGTCACGGGATCAAGTCCCGGTCACAGCGGCCACATTTCGGTAAAGGCGAAATGCAAAATAAAAACAACATGACAGAAGAGGACACCTAAAGATCCCCAGGTGGTCAAAATTACTGCGGAGCCCTCCACCATACGTGCCGTGCCTCATAATCTCATGGTTTCGGCACGTAAAGCTTCATCAATTATTATTATTATTATTATTATTATTAGTAGTAGTAGTAGTAGTAGTAGTATTGATATGTTTTGCCACGAGATCTTGCTTGTAACAAAGTGGCTTCCTGCGCAAAGGCGTTGGTCTTGGGTGTTCTCAATTCTTGAGACTTATGGAATGTTTATTTTCATGTGCTTCGACTCGCACTCAAGACTTTTGCGAAACAATAGTTATCGCCAGACATAAAGAAGCAAGAACACGAGAAATAATTGAAGCCGCTGAAATCGAACGCCTTCAAGGTCTCGCCATAAGATCACGTCCTACGTGACGCCTCCCGGCAATAAGAGTGTGCCACACTCGCCGCCATGGCTACGAGTGGCGCTGCCTAACACTCCCAGGATTACATATACATATATACCCAATAAAGTGGACGGGTGGGGCGACCGCCTTCGTAGCTCAGCGGTAGAGCATCGGACATGTTATTCGAAGGTCGTAGGTTCGGTTCCCACCGAAGGCAGGTTTGTCCTTTCGTCGACTTTAATTCCTTTATACTCGCCCTAAAATCATGATACCATAATTAGGAACTTCAACAACTTCCCCTATGCTTTGCTAGGCTTCAATGTTTGTTGGTTCATTAAGACGTGTTAGTATCGTCTCTCTAACCCTCTTTTAAAAAGAAATAGATCTTTTATCCATCAAATGGTTTGCATGTGCTTGTGGTACAGAGTGGTGACGGGCTGCTTTTGAGGACATAGGGAAGAGCGCACTATCTTGGCAGTCCTGTGTGTTCCTGACTATCGTGTTTTAAATGTGCCCACATATTGAAAAAAATTACACCATCTCCCGCTAAAGGGGACCATGAGGCGATGCGAAGCAGCACGGGGGGTGCACAACGCGTTTGCATCGGTTTGACGCTAGCAGACGCTGCCTGCGTCAGCGTTGTCTCTCGAGGGCGAGGGCGCGTTCTCGTTCCTTGCGAGCTGGGAAAGCGCTCATCGAAGATTTCCGTCAGGCGGGTCCGCCGCGGTGGTGTAGTGGATACGGTACTCGGCTGCCACCCAAAATACGCGGGTTCGATCCCGGCCGCGGCGGTCACATTTTCGATGGAGGCGAAAATGCCAGAGGCCCGTGTACTGTGCGTTGTCAGTGCACGTTAAAGAACCCCAGGTGGTCTAAATTTCCGGAGCCCTCCACTACGGCCTTTCTCTCCTCTATCTCTTTCACTCCCTTTCCCCCTCCCCCACGGACGCTTAGCCGTGCTCCGTACATGGGCTGCAGAAATTAGCGTCCTTTCCTAACCGAACCACGATCATCATCATCATCGTCAGGCGGCAGCTGCGGGCGCTGCGGCGAGCGCGCGGCAGGCGAGGAAGAGAGTGACGTCAGCGCGCACTGTGAGGGGAGCGTGACGTCAACGCGCAGCTGCGGCGTGACCGACTTGGCACCGCTCCAACACCTGCGGCGAGGGGAGCGCGTTGCGGCGCGTTCGTACGGACGGAGGGACAGCGTTACATAGGCTAGTCAAAGAGCTGCTTCGCATCTAAAAAAGAAAGAAAAGAGATCCGTTGCAAGTCAGCGTCTGTCCTCGTCCATTCTCCCGTGTGTGTCTTCTAAAATTTCAGCGCTGTTTTCCCTTCTTTGCAACATGAACCAGCTAGGCCAGCGTCTGCCCTAGCACACTTAGACTAATAATTCATCAGTTTTAAAATGTCCTCAGTGCATCTCCGAAGACGAATATTCCTTGTTTTACGTAGAAAAATAGTAAAAAAAAACAAGAGGATTGCTCTAGGCTACATCACATTAGTCTACGGCATTGAACTTGCTTCTTTTTAAACATTTTATTTATGTCATTCCTCGGCTCAGATAAACGTTTAGACGAGTGCCCATGTGTATGCAAAAAAAAAAAAAATCGGTTTGTTTCACCGCACCTTTTCTTCCATAGCTTTGCGGCGAATTGACGGTATGAGATACGTTTGCTTCATTTTGGCGAATGCAGTTTAGTTATTCATAGTACAAATACCATTTTCGCATTTTTGGTTCTTGCGCATCCTTTCAGTATATTCTTCTACAGCTGCTTTGTCCGTTTCGTTCCAAGTGATTTTAATCCGACCTTCGTTTGGCGTCCACATTGGCGACATTTTAACGATGTACTTTTCAAGCGCTTCGTATTCTATGGGACCTGCGTCAGTAGAGACAAATTATTGAGCTTAGCGGATAGAACTGACTGAGGAACATAGTTAATACCTCGACTATTACAAAATCCGACTTACCTACATCGCTGACGATCACAGAATTCGTAAACTTGTAGCCGTCACCACCTCTCGTAATAAAGTCAACAGCAACAATTTTGTAGGTATTGTCGCAGCGTACTGGTTCGTATATCGGCACGCTACAGTTTGTGCAGAGCACGTCAATAGATTTCACTCGGTCCTGTTCTTTTGTCAAATCGTACTCAACTCGAAAACCTACAAAAGAAAAAAAAAGCAACATTAACATGCATCCCGAATACTACAGAGAATGGAGAGAGGCAAGTGCAAAGATATTGCACGGTACAATGGGTAAAAATAAAGACACTATATATGTAGATGCAGCTGAATACATACAAGAAAGGCGGGCTGTGGCATTGGTAGACCGTCAAGGATAATATATGGCGGGAGGATCGATAAAAACGAACTTCGTTGAGTCTGCAACGGGTCCGCAAGAAACAGTCATAGCTCTTGCCATGGCGTCTACCAAACCTGCTTTTGTAATTAGCAACTCTCAAAATGCCATCAGAGACCTTTCATGGGACCGCATATTGAAAATCGCCGCCAATTTACTGAGCAAATTCAAGGATCGAGAGAGCATGCAACTAATCTGGGCGCCAGCTCACACCTCTCTGCCTGGAAACAAAGCCGCACGTAACATGGCTTGAGGGCTTACAGACCGAGCTATACGAAGCGAATTCGTTATGAGAGAACAACGCACAAAACTTGAAGCAATGGTGAAATATCGACACACAATCGAATGGTGAAATACGCAGCATTATAGGCTGCAAAAAAAAAAAAAGAAAAGCAGGGGCATATCCTCCGGCTCCCAAGAAATTTACCAGAAGGGAGGTGACGACATGGCGTCTCCTACAAACGGACACTTTTCCCAATGCAGCGGTTCTAAGCAAGTGCGCACCAGGTGCGCGTTCGGATAGGTGTAAAGATTTCGGTGACAGATCGGATTTCAGCCACATACTCTGGCATGCCCCAAGGCCCTCTCGATGGGCAAATTCTCTGGCAGAAGGGGCGCACTCCTCAGCTTCGACTCGAAAATTCAGTCGTATATTATAGGACAGGCCGAAGGCGCCTCCAGTGCCCACGGGATCCTGTCGGTAGCCTAGGATTGCCCCCCCCCCCCCCCCCCCTAAACGTTTTGTTCTCTCTCACTGGCGTTTCTTGCAATTGTTGAACAACTTGGCAGCAAAAAAGAAAGGAAAAAATAGGGGGGCACGCTTTATCTTTAAGAGCGGAACGCTATGTATCGCCATTCGGCCCCGTTCACATCGCCTTCTCACAGAACATTCATTAAAATTAGCGCCTTCTCTTAATATGATGGAAGGAGGAGGAGGAAGAGGAGGAAATAACTTTATTGAGTCCGGAGGAACCCCTCCCCACCCACTCTTGGTTTAGTCGTCGGCAGGGGTCGCGGGCCGCACCCACGTTGGGACGGGAAGCCCGTGAGCCTCCGTCCTTTCGTGAGCCCTCTGGACGGCCCGGAGTTGTGTCTGGTGGTCGCCGCTTCGCTGCGCGTCTTCCCAGTCTTCATCTTTGCTCAATTCGGTGCCGCTTAACGCGGAGCATTGCCAAGGCATGTGCGATAGCAATCAGTATGATTCGCCGCAATCCGGACAGTGTGGCTCTATGTCTGGTGAATAAAGGCTCAGTGTGCCTCTCGAAGGGAACCACCCCGTCTGGAGCATTCGCAATATCGACGACTGTTGTCTATTGAGTTCAGCGTGGGAGAGAGAGAAGGCCCTCCTTGACAGTTGATAGTGCGTCGTTATTTCGTTGAAGTTTTCTCGTAACATAATTGTGTCTTCTCGTTCACTGAAACTAGTCAGAGCTTCACGTGTGTTGGTTTTAGCCAAGTCGTAGTTTACAATTTTTTGACGGATTTAACCTTTATAAATTCAATTTTATTTACCGAAGCGCCTTGCGTGGTCAGATGCTCCAGAAAACTGATACTTAGAAATGATTATTTCCACTGTGGACGCATCAAATAAACCGTGTCAGAGCCTCCTTTGAATTTAGCGTATAGGCTACTATTCTACGATTCGGCGACATTCGGTCTCCGATTGGGCGACATAGTGTACTTGCGTATTTTGACTGCATTGCGCGCTTCGCGACGTTCGTCATCTTGCATAGATTGCGTTGATCTTGTATAAATACTGTAACGGTCAACGTTCAATCAGGTACGGCGCACATCCGCATTCCTGGGCTGTGGTATGGGGCTATGCGCCGGACGTGGCGGGGAATGTGAATTTTGCGTGCAACGATTTTTGCTGACGGATAATAACGATACGTGGAACCGCAGACCTATGTACTTTCGCCGTAAAATGCAAACGAGCGCATTAAGTAAAGAAGTCACGAAAACGTAAACTTGGTGCTATAGTGCACAGACAAGTAGGCGACAGACAGACAGACAGACAGACAGACAGACAGATAGACAGACAGACAGACAGATAGATAGATAGATAGATAGATAGATAGATAGATAGATAGATAGATAGATAGATTTATCGAATTGTAAAATGGGTGCGGAAATGTATTGCAAAAGGACAGACAGTTAATCCATTCAGGATTGTTTATCACGCGAGAAATTCAGCCGCACATGCAGCCGTGAAAGGATAACGCGCGGGAATGTTATTGATGCATTTTCACAAATCGTAGTTGTTTAACAGAACCCAAGCCTTTTACGCACAATGGCCCGCCACGCAGGTCTATTATAGTGGTCATGGCACTCGGCTGCTTATCCGAAGGTTGCAGCATGGAATCCTAGCTGTTGCGGCTGTCTTTCGTTGGAGGAGAAATGTTGAGGCCCGTGCACTGTTTGATGTCAGTGCACGTTAAAGAACCGAGGTGGTAGAAATCTTCGGAGCCCTCCGCTACGGCGTCTCTCATAAGCATATCGTAGTTTTCAGACGTAATAACCCCAGTAATCAACGAAATATTTACGCGCAAGCTTATATATCCATTAGAGCAATCGGCGAGATAATGTGGGAAGCTGCAGAGGGAAGTTAAGTTTGGTGCATACCGCATACCACGGACCGGGATATGGAGGTGTGCGCCACCCCAGTATGAGGGTTCGCACTACGGCGAGTTAATATCAATCACTAACAATGGTGAAGTGAAATAATGACAATCAGATATGAAATAGATATAAATAACCTGACCTAGTGTGAAATATATGTGACATAACAACGTAATATACCGAGGATGTCATATTAATTTACAGGGTGTATCGTGAAAGCATAGGCATTCACCTCTGCTCTCTTTAATGTTAGGTAATGGGACTGCCGAACCGCCGAGCACGTTCTTCTGCCCGAGGACACCACCGCACTTACACTTGTTTATATAAAGACCTCATGCTATCGCTTCGTGCTTCGTGATATCGTACAACATATTATACATAGCCTAACGTGGGTGTATGATTTCGAATTCACGTCGTCATCATTATCATCATCGGCCTGTTCAGGTCCACTGCAGGACGAAGGCCTCTCCCAACGATTTCCAATCCACCGTATTCTGAGCGAGTTGGTTCCACTTTATGCCCGCAAACTTCTTAATTTCATCGCTCCATCTAACCTTTTGCCTGCCTCTGTAGCGCTTACCTCTCTTGGTATCCACTCCGTCGCTCTTACTGTCCATCTGTTATCTTTCCTCCTCATGACATGTCCTGCCCAGGTCCACTTCTTTCTTTTAATTGATATAATAATATCGGCTATTCCTGTCTGTTCCCCGATCCATTCCGCTCGTTTTCTTTAACTCTTAGCGTTACCCCTATCATTTTCCTTTCCATTGCACGTTGCGTGCTCCTTAATGTCATCTCTAGTTTCAAATGCGAAGCATTTCTTAGCGAACTTCGGCGAGCTTGAGCCTATCTATCTATCTATCTATCTATCTATCTATCTATCTATCTATCTATCTATCTATCTATCTATCTATCTATCTATCTATCTATCTATCTATCTATCTATCTAGCCGCCTGCGATTTCGTGCTCCCCTGGCCGTTTCGCTAATGGGATGCTTACGAAAATTGGTATGCCACAACATGACTACATGAGGAACATAAATGACATGTCATAACATGGAAATCATGATATGCATGTCATGAGTGGCATGATTTACATGCCACGGTCTTGGTGCTCTCCTGGCCGTTTCTCTTATGGGATGTATGCGAAAATTGGTATGGCACAACATGACTGCCTGACGAACATAAATGGCAGGTCATTACATGAAAATCATGATATGCATGTCATGAGTGGCATGATTTACATGCCACGGTCTTGGTGCTCTCCTGGCCGTTTCTCTAATGGGATGTATGCGAAAATTGGTATGGCACAACATGACTGCCTGACGAACATAAATGGCAGGTCATAACATGAAAATCGTGACATGCACGTCATGAGCGGCATGATCTACATGCCACTTGTTTCGTTAATGGGATGTATACCAAAATTGCTGTGGCACAACACGACTGCATGACGAACGTAAATGACAGGTCGTAACGTTACAATCATGACATGCGTGTATGAGCGGCAGGGTTTACATGCCACAGTCATGGTTGTCATGGGAGATGTGCGCACTTGTGTTGTTTGGCCGAGGCGCTGGCTTGGCGTTGCTGCGAAGGCGCCATAGAAGAAGAGGCCACATAGAAACGCGGGTTCATCACGAGACTCATCATCATCATCAGCACGAGAGGCGATGAGGGAAAACACGAAGAGTGGCGCGTAGAGCGTGCACGTGAGGCGCCATATTGGAGGAGAAGCAAGGCGGCGTTCCACCAGCGCGGACGTGGCACGGGAGCTCTCCGCTAGAACCACGGTCGAGGCGTAGTCCCGAGTGCCTGGCGGGCGCCAAGAGTCGGAGTGTATGGCTGCGCTTGGCACCGAGCTCCCAATGCTGTCCACGGAACGCCTGACAAGCCGCCTGTGCCACCTACAGCACAGTACAGGTTGTAGGCCCGAGTGCTGCACCGCCGGCAGAGAACCACGTGGCCAGGTCCACGACTCTGTGGGGCCTCAGCTGCGCTGCTTCGTTCGTGGATTCAAGAAAGCCACCGCTACCGATCGGGCGTAGACCCGAGTGCTGCCCTGTTTCTTCGAGCCCCGAGCAGCAACTCAACGCTTCTCGTGACTCCGGTGCCCGTCGTGCCCCTCGTCTCCGTCCCTGCCCCGCATCAGTGCTGACTACCATTAGTGGACGACCTCCCGCGACGACCTCCGACTCGCGCCGACGCTCCACCTGCGTCCTTCCCCCGCACCAGTCGACCAACCTCGGTGAGACTGTTTCGAACTGTGGCTTCACTCGCGTGCTCTTGTGTTTTTCTTTCATTCTGTTCAAAATTGTTGCATTTTCCTTCCTTTATTAGTTTGTTTCGTCCATGTCGTTGTTTGTTGTTGTTATCCTTTTATAAAATCTTCACAGAAAGCAGCCTCGCCGTATTCTTGAACGCGTTGCCGTCGTAAGACGCAACGTGTGTTCTCCAAATTCCCAAAGAATCCCATCACAATGGTGCTCTTGCTGCCGTTTCGTTAACTTCATATGCACGAAACTCGTTATAGCGAGACAACAATGCAAATCCATTTTACGTTCCTGATGCGTGCTTCGCATTTCCTTGATTCCCACTGCACGGGGGATCTGCCAATTTTTTTCGTTACCCTCCACGTTTCTGCGCCGTACGTTAGTACTGGGAGAATGCAGTGACTGAATATTTTTCGCTTTAGTGAGAATACACGTATGTTATTGCAAAAGTGATTAATATTAACAGTGCATTTATGTTACGTCGTAAACGTAAGTGACATTCTGTGGACTGAGACATTTGTGTAGAAATGCATTATATGTAGAGTGTTCAAGCCCTTGAATATGTCATGGTTCTATTGTCATTGCACCTTCACTGTGCGTCGATCTCCGTGTATATATTTACACGTTGATATAAGCTGGGGCCGAATTCACAAAACTTCTCTTTCGTAAGTGCTTTTTGCCATTGGTCGGGAAACGTCTCTAATGATATGTCCAGCAGCGGCATTGGCTAAAATTTTCTCTTAAGAGCTTTTTTGTCGTAAGTTGTTTTCGTGAATACGGGCCCTGTTTCTCAACACAGTCCAAGAACCTCAAAACATTTTGCGTGCTAGGGTTTTGGATTAATACGCACCCCTGCCCCTTAACGCACCCTTCCCCCTCCCCAGTTGGAACCTCCCTACCCTCAAAATCGAAATTCTGGAGAAACCTCTGCTACACGAAAGGGAGGGGGAGATTGCGCTCACACGTTTGCGCGTAAACCGCATTGACTCTGTGAAACGCCAATCTAAAGAAAGCGCTTGTGCATACTGTCAGAATCAGAAGTCACCTGCTGCGAAATGATCCACAATCCATATTTGTTCTTTGGCAAAAATAGTAACCGCTAAACCGCATCGGTTGTTGCAATACAAATGGAATTAACACGTTCTGAGCCCAGTAACCTCAGCAGTACTTACCTGATACTTGAAGAAAACGTCCTTTTGGCATGTCTTTAGTTGTGTTGTAAAGTGTGACAGAATGCTCAAACATCTGCCATATGTCCGTTCCGGTAAGTGTAACAGTTACCAGCGAATTTCCGTAAGGTAACGTGGTTACCACATCGCCCCAAGTGACATTGTCTGTTCAAAAACAAAGAAAAAAAAGAAAATGGGAAAAGAGAGAAAACAACGGTTACGGGCATACTTAGGCGCACTTTGAAGCTCTCCACGCATGCATGTGAAGGATGTGATAGCCGTAAATGATAAAACATTATTTAACATGTCGTGTATCCAGGAGAAAAGGCGCCAGTCTGACATTTGCGAAATGTGCATGCCTTACAAGCAAGCATTATTGTGTACTTCGAAAGGTGGCGATATATCTACAGTATGTACTTACGGAAGCTGGGGAGTGCTGTTCTGATGCTTCCCGAATTAACGACAGCGCCGTTTATCTCCGACCACATGGGGGGTTCCGTGTTGTTTAAGTTAAGGTAGTATTCGAAATACGCATCCGCGATCATGTTGCCGAGATTGCACTCTCGCATCCTGCAATAGTCGTCCTTGTGCTCCATGAGGACCCTGGTACTGCCTATGACTTCCTCCATTCGTTCCGTTAGGTTTTTCTTGAAAGGCTCTAATACTCCAGTTATGCATGCATCTGTAAGTAAAATGCATAAAGGGCCTGTCTAATTTGTATAAGAAATACGTGTAAAAGAAGGAAGATCGCAAATGCTGGTAGAGTGATTAGTTTGTAATTATTGGGAAACTCAAAAAGAAGTCTTGCTAAGCGTTTAAATAGAACGTACAAGTCGGGTCACACGAAGAAAGGGTGACTACGTGTACTTCTGGTGGTCCCACGCTGCCAATGCGCGTGTCCTCCCAAGCGACTTCTTACATTCTTCTTTGTGCCTACACCAGACCAGGATCGCGCTTTTTCCTGTTTTACGGGTAGGCACCTGGCGGTGCCAAAATCTGCCGCCTAAAACAGCGGCGCGTTCTCAGTTATTAGATGCGAAGCAGCTTAAGGGGGTGGGGGGGGCTTTGTCCGTCCCTCCTTCCCTCCCGCGGCGTCCCACACCCCCACAGCGCATGCGCGTCCCCTCCCCCCTCTTTCTCCTCTGCTACGCTACCCCTTTCTCTCCTCTAGGCATCCCCGCCACGGTGGTCTAGTGGCTATGGTACTCGGCTGCTGATCCAAGGGTCGCGGGATCGAATTCCGGCCGCGGCGGCTGCATTTCGATGGAGGCGAAATGTTGAGGCCCGTGTACTGTGCGATGTCAGTGCACATTAAAGAACCCCAGGTGGTCGAAGTTTCTGGAGCCCTCCACTACGGCGTCTCTCATAATCAGATCGTGGTTTTGGGACGATCATCATCATCATCATCATCATCAGCCTGTTTAGGTCCACTGCAAGACGAAGTCCCCTCCCAACGATTTCCAATCCACCCTATCCTGAGCGAGTTGGTTCCACTTTATGCCCGCAAACTTCTTAATTTCATCGCTCCATCTAACCTTTTGCCTGCCTCTCTTGGTATCCACTCCGTCGCTCTTACTGTCCATCTGTTATCTTTCCTCCTCATGACATGTCCTTCCCAGGTCCACTTGTTTCTTTTAATTGATATAATAATATCGGCTACTCCTGTCTGTTCTCTGATCCATTCTGCTCGTTTTTTATCTCTTAGCGTTACCCCTATCATTTTTCTTTCCATTGCACGTTGCGTGCTCCTTAGTTTCATCTCTAGCTTTTTCGTTATCCCCCACGTTTCTGCACCGTACGTTAGTACTGGGAGAATGCAGTGATTGAATACTTTTCGCTTTAGTGAGAGCGGTAAGTTTCCAGTCATGATTTCGTAATGCCTTCCGAATGCGCTCCAGCCCATCTTTATTCTACTGAGAATTTCTTTTTCATGGTTAGGTGTTCCTGTTATTAACTGTCCTAGGTATACGTATTCGCTTACACATTGTAAGGGTTCATTGTTGATTTTAAATCCCTGTTCCCTAGCTAGGCTATTGAGCATAACTTTGGTCTTTTGCCTATTCATTTTTAACCCAATTTTAATACTTTCCCTGTTTAGGTCATCAATCATGTTTTGTAGTTCGTCTCCATCATTGCTAAAGAGCACAATGTCGTCTGCAAATCTTAAATTGCTTAGATATTCTCCGTCTATTCGAATTCCCTTGTCTTCCCAGTCTAGACGTTTAAAGATTTCCTCTAAACATGCAGTGAATAGCATCGGGGATATCGTATCTCCCTGTCTCACACCTCTCCCGATCGGGATTTCTCTGCTTCTCTCATGTAGGAGTAGTGTGGCTGTGCAATCTTTGTATATGTTGTTTATGGTTTTCACGTATACGCCAGGTACCCCTTGTCGACGTAGAGCTTCTAGAACTGCTTGTATTTCTATGGAATCAAATGCTTTCTCGTAGTCGATAAACGCTATATAAAGGGGTTTGTTATATTCCGGGTACTTCTCGATTACTAGGTTGATAGCGTGGCTGTGGTCCATTGTCGAGTAACCTTTCCTAAAACCAGCTTGTTCTCTCGCTAGGTTAAAGTTGAGTGTTTCTCTTATCCTCGTAGAAATTACTTTTGTAAATAGCTTGTATATTACTCGGAGTAGGGTAATTGGTCTGTAATTCTTTGTCACCTTTCTTGTGGATAAGGATTATATTAGCATTTTTCCAAGTGCGCGGTACACTACATGTCTTGACACATTTCGTGAAGAGCGATGCAAGTTTTTCATGTAAAATATCTCCTCCGTCTTTGATCAAGTCGGCTGTTATACCATCTTCACCAGCTGCTTTACCGCGGGACATGCCTTTGGCAGCTTTTTTGACTTCGTCAGCGGTTATATATGGAATTTCAGTGTCCTCCTCTGATTCTATTTCTATTAAAGTTGTATGGTCTGTCTGAGAGCTGTACAGTTCCGAGTAGAAATCTTCTGCTACCTTTACTATTTCGTTGAAACTGTTGATAACGTTACCTTGTTTGTCTTTTAGCGCATGCATTTTGTTTTGCCCTAAGTGCAGTTTCTTTTTGACCGATTTAATGCTGGTGCCTTTTTCTACTGCTTTCTCTATTCCTCTCGTGTTAAAGTTTCTTACATCTCTTTGCCTGGCTTTACTGATCAATTTTGATAGTTCTGCGAATTCAATCTTATCTTTTGGTGAAGTTACTTTCATTTGTTGGCGTTTTTTTATTAAGCCCTTGGTAGATTGCGACAACTTACTTGTTGTTTGCTTTGCTGTTTTACCCCCGACTTCTATCGCTGTTTCAAGGATTGTTTTCGTTATGGTTTTGTTTATTTCTTCTACATCGTCACTGTTTTCGCCTAAGGCCTCGAACTTATTGCTTAGGGCGACTTTAAATTCTTCGTTCTTCGCTCTTATTACCTCTAGATTGAATTTTTTCTAGTAAATAATTTAGTTCTTGTTTCGGACGTTAAACCCCACCAATCAATCAGTCAATCTCCTCTAGGAATCCTCTACTTTACGGAGCGGCGCGCACGGCAGGTGGTGCGACAGCTGCGTACTCCGCTGGGGGGCCACCACGATAGTTCCGCGGTATGAAAATGACGGAGCGCGCGCGCTTCATTCTCTCTCCTGTGCAGCGCCGCAATAAGCGCTCGGGCCATCACGCAACCACCGCCGTTCTCTCTCTTCTCTTACACATTCTCATTCATCCTCTCAATAAAATTACACCATCTCCCGCTCAAGCTAACCATCTCCCCGCTGCTTCGCATCGACACATGGTTCCCTTTATAGGGAGATGGTATAATTTTTTTCCCCGCTTTTCCCGTAGACGAAGGGGGACCTAGACGAGATGTTTTTATTCCTTTAGGTACTCCTGTCGTAATGAGAATGTCCGAATTAGTACAGACAGCTGTTAATTGGGGACATGTCGAACCGTGAGATAAAAGATTTGTTTGGTTTGTCTCGCCACGATGACTTCCATGCAGTGTACCTCCGCCTAAAAGCGGACACTCACAAATTTCACCGTCGATGTGGTTAGGGTCGTAGATTTCCGGCTTTCTCACTAATTTTTCATGGTTTTTCCACTTAGATTCACTCCAACTAGAGTACTTGGACGCTCCTTCTGGGGTACCGGTAGCTGGCCCCTTGTTTCTTTAAGTAGTAAAAACAATTTCCGCTGAATTTTACCTCTAGTATTGGACTCTATGATGGCGACTACATTCGTTGTCACATGGTTGTGGTCTAACCGCGCCCTGTGCGCCATTTTGCTACAACTCTATTTGAATGCGCCGTACTGTGCCCATACCCAAGTGAAGCTTGCGCGAGCTGCCCCCGGACAGCGCTCCGGACAGCACTTGTGGTGCCTCGATGCAGGGTCCATATAGAGTCGGACTTCGTTACTATAGTGCATACACTTACTTCCGCGTTTGATGCACGCGTGTCCTGCGATGATTAGCGCGCTTAAGAGGGTTTATTGACTAAGATTGGTGCATAGTGTGACGTACCGATGACGTTGTGCAAAGCCATGGGCACACGCTCAAGTGGAGCAATGTACGCCCCCTTAAACGGGGCTACATAATCTACAGCTTTCTTGAATAAAGCGTCCTTTCCGCACCCGTCTCGAATGTGCTTCACCATAGAAGTAGAACTGACAAACAAAAGAAAGCAAACGGGAGTAACTGACAATAGCGTTGCCCTTGAGAGAAAAGAAATAGACCTGAAGAGATTGCGTAATGCGCCCGAAAGATAACAAGTGCACAGTGACAGAAATGGAATGACCCAAGGGTCGAAAAACGCAGCCGAAGCAGACAAAAAAATATGACGGCGCGATAAAATTAAGAAGTTTGCAGGTTGGACATATCAGGACGAGGCGTACGTCCTGCAGTGGACATAGAACAGTTTGATTACGTCCATTACCACGGTTTTTGTGTAACTGCCGTTGAATGGCAGGACTCGTTATGCATTGCTGTTACTTTTTTCTTCCCTTACAAAGTTTAAAGATGAACACTTGAATAATCCGCTTTTTCCTTTTTCCTTTCAACGTAATTACTTGATCTTCAAATTCTCTAATGAAAGTAATAGTATTGCCTATAAAAGATTATTACAAAACTCTGCTTATTTAAAAAGAATAGCGTCCGTAGACACAACTTAAACCTACGTACGCATTGGGTAGTTCGCGTATTTAGGGGGCCCTCGATCTGCTGGATGATGCTAGGCACCGAAGAAAAGCTTTGAATTCACAGCTGCCACAAAGAAGCAAAATTTTGCAATCACTGTGCTCACATTTAGAACAGAATAGCTGTAAGATTCCTGCCCACACTGAATTGATTTAAATGCTGCATGCGTGATCACTTAGGTTTTATGGCATTCCAGTCGATACTGTCTATTAGTTTGTTAGCCGACGCTTTGCTGCTCATAATGAAAGGTAACATTCCTCACTTACCACTTACTACGACGGGAATTTACATGCATCCGTATAGCTATGAGAGTTTGCTAGTCCAGTTTCGCCGAACTTGCTCTTCGCAGCTCGCGTTAGTAACAGATTGCGCTTCTCGCGTGTTCTGCAATGGCAAAGGCTGTTAGCGTGTACGTGTCTCACCTTCGGGAACTGAGGCATTGAGAAGGATTGGGTTTCCTCCCCACTCAACGACGTGACCGGTGCTGTTAAATGTGACTTCCAGTCTGCCGAGGAACTTTCCAAAGCAGAAGTCCTGCACCACGAGGGCTCTGCTTCCGTCTGTTCTGTTCACAACGTAGGGATACGGACCTTCGGGTTTGTTTTCCTTTGGATGGCCCTCACCTGTGTGGATAGCACGTACAGTTAGAGACAAGCACAATACACTACAACAATGTTCCTTAGTTTACTTACCCGTATAAAGAAATGTATTTGTGTGTCCGCCGACCAGCACATCTATTTCTTTAACCTTTTCGACAATATTAATTTCGCGGTCGAAACCGCTGTGCGTAATTGCGATAATTATGTTAACGCTATCGTTGACAAGCTTCTCAACTTCCTTGTTGAAACTGTCGATTTCTTCAAAAAATTGCACGTTCGGTCCTGCAGATGGAGAGAAAAATAAAGTGAGAAATAGCGACTGAGGATAAAGAAGTCTGACGCCCCTCTGCCTCCACGCCTCCCCCCCTCCCCCGGGCGCGCGCGCGCGCACACACACACACACACACACACACACACACACACACACACACACACACACACACACACACACACACACACACACGCACGCACACACACACACACACACACACACACACACACACACACACACACACACACACACACACACACACACACACACACACACACACACACACGCACGCACACGCACACACACACAAAATATGATGTTACCAACCTGGACTTGAGCCGTACTTCGTCGAGGGAATTACAGCGCCGAGAATCCCGATCTTCGTTCCATTAATTACTTTTATTGCTGATTTTGCAAGGTTGTAATTTGCGAGCAGTGGTTCTTCTGAAAAATCTGTATTTGTTCCAACAAACGCTACGTTAGACTCGTTCATCTTCTCGAGAAAAGGAGCCAGATTTGCTGGACCGTCGTCGAATTCATGATTTCCGAGACACTGAAATGAAGTATTAAGTTTGCTATGTACTGCTCTGCTTTAGGTTTCCAAGAGCATCTAAAGAGAAATACTGTTACGAGTCGCTACCATCAAGTGCGTAAAGACGACGATCGGTCGAACCTTTATTACACCTCGTTTACTAATGTCAGCGAATTTTAACTATTTCTAGAAGTGCACGTGTATGACATCTCGTCTGAAAATTTGCTAGTGAAGGAAGCGGAAGGTGGGGACGTGGACACTGCGAATAAAGTCCGCTAGGCTTTCCCATCACTGACAACTCTAACCAATGTGGCTGAACTTAACAATGGGACACCCCTGTTGTACGGCGCTTGCTTCAAACTCACAACGTCATATTAGCAAACGAACCCGACAATTACATTGAAATAAGTGTGGAGAAGGAGGAGAAAGGAATAGGAAAGGCAGGGAGGTTAACCTGGGCTGAGCCCGGTAGGCTACCCTGAAAGCTTGAAATAAATGTAATTCTCCTTCGGTGTTCCATCTAATTAGCTAGGACCTAGTCTTCCTTCACATTCGCTGTGTGTGTGTATGTGTGTTTTCGTGGGAGTAATTTTCCCGCTTCATTTGAAACTGTTTTGTCATCGGCTGTTACACTGGTTACCAAGAACTAAAGTTTAGCAGAGCAATGAATTAGGATAGTTAGTCGTTGTTCAGGATTAATAACGCCAGTCTCATAACTGTGTTTTGAGGAATACTAAAAGATTAGTACTTTGAGCACGCACAGGTTTCGTTGCGGCAGTCGCCAGTGATTGTGTGCCCGTACCCTGCTTTGCACGAACAGCTGGTCTGACTTGCCGCAGAGTCAGAAACAGAAATCTCTCGCTTCACGTGGAACGCTGATGATAGCAGTCATTAAAAAAAACAAATTACAGAACGCTGGGATTGCTGTTATGAACTGTTTTGAGACGCGCTCAACGAGGTAACCAGCATAAAACCTTCTCCGCTGCAGTATATACACCCACTCGTCTCCGGCCTTGTTCGCATAACAGGCGATGTTGCTGAGGGGTAATGCAACGACAAGCAACTGCAATATGCGTGTCGTTTCATCTAAACTGGTGAAGCCTGACATCATCACTGCTACGACGCTGCACGTAGAGGCACTGACGGCAATAAATTAAGCAATTAACGCCAGTTCTATTCCGGGGTGAAAGCATCACCGAAATTACTGGAAGAAAAAGTGAAAGGAACGTGGAACTAAACAATGCGGTCAGTGAACGACAAAGAGCATACTAATGCAACAGCAGGGACTGTATTATAGGGAGAGTATTTTAAGAGATAATTTACGATACACCCTCTCCTGCGAAGTGGAGCAGATAGCGGGCTTGGCAGTAACGTTGGCTGCAGATATGCGGATGCGTCCAATGCAAATGAAACGTGAAGCGGCGAAACCGTCCTCTAAAGAGTTCGGCCGATAGTAGTAATTTGCCGCTGCCAGCATAATCTTACCAGTATTTTCGAGCTTAGCAGCGCGACACCACAATGAAACGTGATCAACATTTCAAAGTATGCACGATGGAGCGCGTGTATGGATGATGATTGTATACGGATATATGTCATTGTCATTAATCAAATGATTTTCGCTGCTGTTTTCGCTGTCTACTAGAAGCTAGAGGCAAGCAACAAACACAACAACAACAACAACGAACACAGACGTCGTATCGCGGGAATATGATGACGCGAGTGCGAGGCGCGCGATTCCTTGTCGTGACGCCATGCTCGCCCTCTTGCCAGGCGGCGCCACCTCAACCTCCTGGGGCTAATAGTATAGCTTGAGATAATTTCGTCACTACAGGTGATTTGTGTGTCGCGGGGTTATTTCCGGCGGTGAATTCACGTAAGACAGCGCATTCGCCGACCCTTGCCGTCGCCACTGCAGGGGAAACAAAACAAAACGGAACTGGCATGCACAGAATTTTCCAATACAGTGAGCAAAGTTTCACCGCAGCGACTCCTCCCCTCCTCCCAGCCCCTTCCCACTAAGGCCCTTACGTTAAAAACACAATGCAATGTAAACGTATGGGGCGTACTTGCCCTCCCCTCGTCCTCGTGCACACGCCTATGCTTTGTTTTAGCAGAGAGCACACCACAGAGTCAAGGTATGGGCGGCGCCAGCTATACCCGATGCGTTACATTGCTCTGTCTTTTGAACTTAAGGAAATGCCTTATCAGAAATATGGGGAGGGGAGGGGGAGGATGGTATGTGTCTCTCACAGTGCGACTGTGCTCACCAAGAAGAAACCTTACGCCGCCTAGGAATGTTAAAAAAATCAGGGTTTTTTATTTATTTTTATTTTTAAAGATCTACGTGGTGC